>VWZO01017901.1:0-17028 GCA_013396975.1 Bucco capensis
GGCTGGAATTTGAGCTATTTGGGGCAATTGCAAAAACTGTTCCGATCCCAGACAAGCACCCTAAAGTTGTTATAGTTTGGATGAAATAGTGAGACTTGTGGATTGGNGTATGCTCTCACCCTGAACACCCCCTGACTTCTCAGCAAAGCCACAGAAAAGTTGACATTCCAATTCTCAGGCTGTAACCCAAACATTCAGGCTTAAGCTATTAGAAGATGATAACGTGTTTTGAAAACATACTGCCAGCTTTCAGAGGAATACAGTCACTTCTAAAGGAACCCTGGCTAGAAGCAATACCATCTTAGCAGAATTAATTCTGCTCCAGCCCAAACCAGGACAGAATCCAATCCTGAGCAAATTAAGTAAACATTTTCATTATAATTTACAACAGTAAATGTAATTTTTTTATGCAATTAATTTAAGCTATCATTTAATCCTGCTAGATTTTCTGTAGTTTTCCTTCAATAGAAGTTTGAAGCTCTTCCTTGCAGCTAAGACAGTTGTATTTTTTTCTTGTTTGGGGATCTTACCTCAATGGAAACACACATTTGGATCCACCACCTTTAACTAGTCATCCATTTCCACAAAACATTAGCAGAATTACTATATATCTTTGAAACAAACCACTACTCTTCAGTCAAATTAATTGAAACCAGATGCTAGTTATCAGATGGCAAAAATCATTGCATGCAATTTCAGAAGTTATTGAAGAAGTGATGGAAGAGTTGACTGTAAAGAAAAAAACATGACCAGAAAGAGCAGCTTTAATTCTTAAATGTCTTACAACACTTACTATTTTTAGAAGCCCATCATCATTATTAAAAATTCTGATCACTTTTGTGATTCATTCATTTGTCATTCAGTCAACATAAAAGGAGTGTCTGCCTGCCTGCTGTTTTCAGAAGTCAGCTAGTGGCCTGCTCTCCTTCATAAAAAAAAAATCCGGTGATTTCAAAGTAAGGAAGTATAGATGCATTAGGGAGAAGAACAGGAGCATATATAGAGTAGAAAAACAGTAAGGACAGGAAACACAAAATGGTGAAGAGGAATAGGAGTACGTAGTGAAAAAAATCCAAAACCAAACCACTAACAGAGCAATGGAGCAAAGAAGGCAAAACAAAACACAAAGAAAAGATTATGGCAATATGAAAAGATAGTTCCACCTCCACACCTACATGTTACATAGGCAAACTATCAAACTATTCCTTAAGTAGTCTCAAATGCAAGAGGTTTTTTGTTTCGTTTGGTTTGGGTTGGGTTTTGTGTTTGGATTTTTTTGTTTGTTTTGTTTGTTTTGTTTTTAAAGTAAGAATAATGGATTTGCAATTGGTTTCACGTTTGGACATCTTTGAGATTATCTTTTCAAAATTATACATGAAAACCAACGGCAGAAAACCTATTTTGCAATAATAGTAGAAATTTTCAGTCACATTATTAACAGAAAAGAGACAAAAAAATTAGCCTAATGCTTTTTATGCAATGCAAGTGTGCAACTCCATGAAATAATGAAAAAGTCTTGTAGTGTTTGAGAGACATGAAAGTCTTTCAGCTTTGCCAAGTCTTAAACTTTTAAGAGTAACAAATGGACTACAATATACACAGCAAATTCCTTTACCTTATTGTAAGAACTGAAAAAAAAAGGTCCTGAAAGAGTATGCCCATATGTACTGTCTTTCACAAGTAGCCTTTTCATGAAAAAAATCATGCAGCTGACTTCCTGGACAAATGTTATCAATGTTAAAAATGTATAAGGATGAAACAACCACTTTCACTAATCTAATTTAAGAGGCTTGGATTTCAATACATCTTTGTCAGTGATCTTTATTAAATATCGATACTCTATCAGCTTCCAAGACCTAGTCCCAAATTTGAATATTCTTTAAGATAAAGTCTATTATGTTCAGCACTAGAGTTACACTAGCTAGCCTATTCTCTGCAGTGAGAAAGCCAAAACTATCTTTATACAACACAATTCAAGTGAGTTCTTTTGTAGAACAAAGAAAAACAATGAACAAGCTTATTAAGATTCAAGAATAAATATGCATGGTCTCCTTACTCATCTCAGCATATCTGATGCTATATTTGGAGATGCCAGGAATCATCATATGATAACAAATGGCTGCAGCCTAACCCTAGCAGTAATCACTTAGACTGTGAACTTAGCATTAGAAAACCATTTCACTTGCTGGAGTTCAACGTCATCCTAACAAACACAGCTATATACTCCCACTTATCAGCATAATATGATACAGAAATCCATGGTTCAAAGGTCAGGGATACCCACCATCTTTTAAAACAGCCATCTCGCTGTGAATATTCTCCTAATTAATGAATAATGAGGTGTGCAATCTATTAACTAAAGGCTAAGCTCAACAATAGACAGCTCAAACTTACTATCTGAGCAGTATGGTGTATTTTACATTCCTCCTCACTCTGGTGATGCTGCTGGATCTTCTCATTATGCTTTGCAATACAGATCTCCTGTAGACACATAAAATATGGATTTTATATTGATTTACAGAGTATAATGTTGCGTTTACCAAACAGCACTAAGAAAAAATAAATGACAAAGCCTATCTCAGACAAGCTAATCTAACTCACACTAAAAGCATAAAATGGAAAAAACCCAACATAGATAATCATAGAATCATAGAATCATAGAATGGCCAGGTTGGAAGGGACCTCAACCTATTACTTTTAACTGTCAAAAGAATATACACAAGTAATGGCTAATTGAAAAGTCTGTTCTATGATACCAGTACAAAAGCATCAACAAGCACCTACTCATCTAGCATTTCATAAAACTTTTGTGTAACTGTATGTATGTGCATGAATAATAAGTCTCAAACACACTACATATTCCTGTTTATGCAATTAGACAGCTTCCCTTTAACAAGTGTCAGTTTATCTTCCGCAGGTACAATCTGTAAGCACAAACATTAATAAAGCTGTTACAATTTTATGCATCACACCTGTAATATCTGGTTTAAATATTTATTTAATACGTTGCCTGCAAATAAGAACAAGTCCAAAAAAAAAAACCAAACCAAACCCCAAAACAGGCCATGGTACAATGGATGACAAGAAACAGGATGACATTCAAACTTCAGGTAGATAATAAAAAAAAAAAGAACTGAATTAAGTATCAATTATAAAGGCATGTGCAGGAATTTAAGAGCAGTGACAAGTTATAGGACTATACTGAGGGTCAGGTAACCAGACAGGATGAGTAATGAAAGCAGGCCCGGTGCAAGCACCACACAAAACTAGAACAAAGTCTGATGTGTAGTTAAGAAATATATTTTACAGCTGTGTAGGAGAGGGCAGTGTTAGGAAACAATTTGGAGCATGACTGCAGCTTGAATGGTCTTCCATTGAAGGGTAGTCTTCCCAAGCATCAGTCAGCTTACTGGGTGGAACGAGACAGGAGCTTTTCCACTGAAAGCACTGCTTGGGGCAGCTGATGGAGTTACCGGACATCAAGCGAGATGATACAGTAGTGGCAAAAAGATACAAAAACAAGGAAGGGAGGGATAAAAAAAGCCCACAATTTTGGACACTGGGAAAAGTGGAAAAAGCTGCGTTATCCTACAAGCTGACTATTGACATACTGCAATCACATAAAAAGGCAGCCAGCATACCATGCTGTCTGGAATGTTTCTAAGCACTAAGACCATCAATGTTGCTACTATATACAGATAACTGACAAAAGTATAAGTTTCTGTGGAAATACTGTCTTGGTTTCATCAGATGTGTATATTTAAGTAGCTAAACAATGCTTGGGTTTGTGTTCGTGAAGGTTTTTTTCCCTGATGAAAAAAGTTTAATTAATACAGCTGGAAAAGTTAATGCATTTAATTTGTAACTGGAAAGTACAAATTACCTCATTTTTGCATTTCAAAGACACAGCAATAGCTTCAGAATATTGTAAGAGAATCAGAAAAGACTTCTGTAATACTAACACTGATTAACCTTTATAGTTTACTCTCTATTTGTGTTAAGTTTTAATTAAAAGTCTTCTAAAATAATGAAGGATGTATGTTACCAGTTATAGAAAAGTATTATATTATCATTAGAAAACTTAAGTTTGGTTTGGTTTTTTTGACATGTCTCATAAATATGTGGGAGGCACACTTTTGTGAAACATTTTCTGTTTAGCATCAATATTTGTATTTTTCTGGTTAAGAGCATGTAAAGAGGATAAACCAAACATATTTGGTGCTGACTCTGTACTAATAAACAACCTACTTTAATGTAACTAGATCGCTATGACTTGAAATAATAAGAAAGGGTAGGAGAAGCTGAAAACATGTTGCAGCACAGAATTAGAAACCTGAATATTAATTAATTACAGAAATGGTCTAAAAAAGAGAAAAAAGGCTGCAATTTCAAAGGGACAAGACTAAGCCACTGCAAACAAAGGATGAAGAAAACACCAGTCAGATAGTAGCAATAAAGGAAATTATCTGGATTATTACGGCAGACGACAAGTGGAACATAAGCCAACAAACTCCTGCAAAAAAAGAAAGCATTGTAATTGTAGTTTTATGTATGAGTGGAATACAGCCTGTTGCACATACGAAATAGTCCTTCCTTCTCAGCACTCTGAAAGCAGTAGTGTTTTATCTAGTGAAAGTCACACTTCAAGAAAGGTATTGACCAACCACATGGATCTCAGAGATTATCAAGAAGTAATGTTCATTTCTCCTAATCACCTGACTTAATTCACAGTATCAAACTGTAATTCTGTTAAAGAGAAAAAACGGAAAACTAGGTAACCGTTTCAACTCTTACTGGGTAAGCTTCTATGTTTAAGACTTGCAACATGTAATATACATAAAGGAGATCTGCATTAGTATTGTGTTTAACTAGTTCCAGTGAGCCTTGCTTTCATATTTAAAAGTATCACAATTAAAAGGTTAGCTTCTCCTTTAGTAAGCTCACTACATGCAGAAACCAGTTTTACTATAATCATTCTTTGTAGTTATGCCCTTGTAGTAGTAGTAGTAGTAATAATAATAATATGTAAGCATAAGGAGGAGGATGATAATAAGAAAGGATGATGATGATGATGATGATAATAACATGAAAGCACACTAAGTAGCCCTGTGCCAACTGTCACTGCATCTATAAAACAATACCTGTTTTTTGTCATGGGCTATGCTTTGAACTGTAGGCTTGCAAAGTGTCCTAATAAATGGACAAAATAGCATTTGAGGAAGCTTCCTAGATCAAAGCACATATTATGAATATAGCCACACAGCATCCAAACAGCTTCACCAACCAGTTGCTTCTCCCAGTCTGCTCATGAACACTCTTCCTGGATATAAAATCACACAATTTCTTCAGATCTCTATTTTTTCAAAGATAATTTTATAGAGGCCTGCTACATCGTCTTTTTTTACCTTGATACTTTGCTTCAATTCTAGTTCCCTAATAAAATAGTTCCTTGCTCCATATGATAACCTAATTAATACTGCTGTGCGGCCAGTAGGGGGTAGACTCTGATAACAACAGTGATATCCTGCATGAAAAATCCTAACTAGCTTTCAAGAAATAGGAAAAATAAAAGAGAGCATTATTAAAACTTTTTTTTAAAATAAAAAACTGACTGTTACCAACAAATGTAAATAGGTTTGTATAAAACAGTATAAGAATAAAGACTTTATACTCATGGTAGTACAGTGAAAGAACATCAACCTCTGTGTATCTGTGTATTTGCTGTATGCTACCATATACAATCCTGCATCGCGTCTCAGTGCAAAAGTAAACATGCTGCAACTAGTGTACCCCTTAGGACTAATTTCTTCAGTTTAAACAAGGCATTTTATCATAGCATAACCTTGAAACCAGTGGGTCAACTGAAGGTGACTACATCATTATAGTGAAAAGAAGGCATGCTAAAAAATCTCTACTCCTGCTTTAGGGTTTCTTTCTCAACATGTTAATTCCCGTAAGTTAACTAAGGAACAGCAACAAGGCTGTTACTTTTAAACAGGTCTGTCTACTCCGTAAAATGCCAGCAGTGTCTTTTCATATCCAGGAGAAAACAGCATAACTATTATTATAACATAGTCTATGTTAAATTAGCATAACATGACAGGTAAATTCTATTACGTAAAGTAGTAAAAAGCCCAGCTTCTTCATACTTTTTTCTTTTTACAAACTCACATAAAGCAAACTCAATGACTCTAAGCAAACTACTTCCAGAACTGGCTAACAAGATATTTTCTTTATAACAACTTATTTGCAGTCTTCTGCATATTGTGTTAATGAGAGACAGGACAGTGAAATACAAAAAATCCAAAATCCAAAGCTTATCAACTACTGTTTTGTTTTCTCTGTTATACTTCAAATCCAGGTACAGAAATAAATATGTTAGTTATGAAGGGGAGGCAAAATTGAAGACTTTACCCTCAAGCTACTAGAACTGTTCGTATAAAAGGACATGACTTGGAATTTAAAACCACTCCATCCCCAATCTAGAATGATGTCTCAACTGAGACTTCTGAATAGAATCATAGAATGGCCAGGTTGGAAGGGACCTTAGAGATCATCTACTTCCAACACCCCTGCCATGGGCAGGGATGCCACACACTAGACCAGGTTGCCCAGGTGTCATGGGGTGACTAAAATTGAAGAGAAAGAGACATTAAGGATCTTCTGTACGTCATATTCCCTTTGAAAAGAGACATTTCCCCTTTAAGAGATGAGAGCTGAATCTTTTTCTTTCCCCCCCTTCCTCCCCCCCCGAAAGAATTCGCCAGCAGAAGCTGATAAGGGAAGTGAAAGTCGCAGCTGCGCACTGTAAATTGAAGTCTATAAGCACCCAGAGACGAATCAAGAATAAGCTGCAGGTCACGTGAAGAAGGACAATTGATAGCCTATATAGGGACCTAGTTGTTTCCTGGTTCGCTCTTCTTTCTTCTTCCTGCTTTCCTGCGGCTTCCCTGGACTCAGCTCTTCCCCTCTGGTATTTGTACGTCTCTCCCTTCCCGGGGTGAAAGTAAGGNATCTGCAAACTTGCTGAGGGTGCACTTGATACCAATGTCTAGGTCACTAATGAAGACATTGAAGAGCACCGGTCCCAAGACAGAGCCCTAAGGGACACCACTCATCACTGATCTTCACCTATACAAAGAGCCATTGACCACGACCCTCTGGTTGCATCTGTCCAGCCAATTTCTTATTCACTGAACAGTACACCCATCAAATCCATATCTCTCCAATTTTAAGGTAAGGATGTTATGAGGGACTGAATCAAAGGCCTTACAAAAGTCCAAGTATATGACATCAGTCGGTCTTCCCTCATCAAGTGCTGCAATCACTCCATCATAGAAGGCCAGCAGATTGGTCAGGCACAATTTGCCCTTAGTGAAATCCATGTTGATTTCTTTGAATCACCTCTTTATCTTCCATATGCCCTAACATCACTTCCATGACAATCCACTCCATGAATAGCCTTATAGTATACAGTGTGGTATAGAAACCTATTTCATAGTAAGTATTACAATGCTCTCTCAAAACTTATTTTTACTCATTAAGCTATCTTGCTTATTAATAATGCATACTGATGTAACCACAAACTGCTAGCTATTCTGGAACAAAGTAATTAACATATTTGCATACACCTGATACAGTTTCAAAACGTTAGCTATATTAAAACAATTTTCTGCACAACATCCCGATCACATAACAAATAAAAAAGTGTGTCTAAACACACACCTAGTTTTACAAATTAAGAATATATACTGGATTTCATACATGTCTGCTGAATACAGAGTATTAATGGCATAGGTTTAAAAGGATGAGGTACAAGATAGAAAACAGAACTCAGTGAGAAAACATCCTTGAAAATTATTTTCTGCAAATATAAATAGAACTATTTTCTGTACAAAAACATGCATTCTAGCATGTACTTCCAACATGACAGTATTCTGATTAGTTAATAGAAACAAGTTAATTTGTTGACTTTGAAGTAATTAACAGTTCCTTTAAAGCTAAAAGGTAAACTGAATCTTGAATATGTAATTTAATAATACATACAAGTGTGTCTGGTATTCTGTAAGCAATTTCTAGTAAGCAGTAAATATTATCCACAAAAATTCTGGGAGACTTGGAATTTGCATCTGCAATAAAATCTTTTGAAGTTTTAATAAAGATGCTAATTATGCTAGAAATGTGCAATTTAATAATACCTTCTTATTTCTGAGGTAGGCTTTCTTAGCTGAAATACGTCCACGTCTTGCTTCCAGCTGGCGGATTTTTTGTTGTAACTTTTGCAGCTCCTCTTTTTGGAAGTGTATAGATGTTGCCATATCCTCTTTCTCCAGCATCGCTTCCATACTTTCGTAAGTGTCATAATACACTACTTCATCTCTCTTCTCTGTTTTAAAAACATCAGCAAAGAAAAAGTAAACATCAGTAATTTGTATCTAATTAATGTTTTGGGTTTTTTTTAACAACAACCCTCCCAACTGAGATGCAAAATTTAATGTAGAAGAATACTATCGTCCTTTCAGAGAACTATCAAAAAATCAAAAGGTCAGAGGAAAAGTACTGAACAGAAAAGGATTTTAAAGTTTATATGAAGAACAGGAATCAATACTAATGAAGCACAGTCTGGTATGCAATAAGCTTTGAGCACTGAAAACCAAATGCAACTGTAAATGTACACTTGTACCTGTAGCCTAACTTAATCACAATATCCTTATGTCTTTGGGTCTCTGTTAACTAATACAAGGGACCCATGATATGCAGTAATATCCTCTGGTCTTCACTATAAAGTTTGGAATATACAGACTCTTCCTGAATTTTCACACATGAGATTCTTCTGTCATAACCAACTATTAATTTCATGGAAGGGGAATGAGAAAACAAAACACCAAAAATCCTCTTAGGAGGTTTCTGAATTCCTAGTTACTGCTACTGCTCATAGGCACAAGAGGGAGCATAACTTCAAGGCAATCCTTCAGAGCATTACATGCCTGATAAGGAGGTCACTACTAACACTCATAATTTTTATCCTCCTGAGTGAAGCATTCAGTATAACATTGAGCTCATCTCTGAATGCTGCCTTCTGATCTCTTGCCAAGAATGTTGTGATGAAGCAGCAAAGGCCTATTGTTCCTTATTTCACTGGCACACCAAAGAGGATACTTGTGTAATACACAGAGAGGGATACACATTACTGCTGGCTGAAACTGGCAGATACAGCTAGCATACAGCTACTCTGCAGCACCACCAAACCTCCTCATTTCAACTTCATCAGCTGCTTTCAGCAAGACTCTATTTTCCTCCTACTTTTGCTGCTAGACTGGGGAGAGATATAGGGTTTTCTGCAGTACAATGTCCACTTTAAAAGCTGTTGTCATTCATGCTATTTTTGTGTAAGGTTGCTGCTACAACCAACAAAATTCTGTCATACTAATTTCAGCTCAGCAGAAGACATGGCAGGACCATAAAAGAAAGCATAGCACTATATTAACCTTAAAATAGAAACTAGTAAGAACAGACTGACTTCAGTGGTCAGTTAAAAAAAAAAATAAAACAAACCATCCCTCCAAAAAAACAACAGTTTCATCAATATGTGAAGCTGCCAAGTTTCTACGAACTGCTTTTGAGTCATCAGCAAGTAAAAGTAAGACCCACTGCCAACGACAATTGTATTTTGTCATACACTTATGAAATGGGGAAATTTACATGCAAATTTTGTTTTATAACACTGTCATGCAGAGTTGAAGAAAGGTATTTACAAATATATCCACCACAAAACCTTACAAGGATGTACTGATAGCATTATGGATAGAATAAACTCCTTTAATAGTCTAACCTAATATATTAACATTTTGTGAATTTCAGTGAAGGTTATTTGCTTAATGATGGTAAAAAACTACTACTGTTGTTTACACTATGACAAACTATTAACATTTGATACTTCTCAGATCCAATGTGCTGAATTGAAGAAGAAAATGTTTTTCTCCTAGCTTACAACCAACTGGCAAATCAAATCATGCTTTCAAAAAAGTCTGTTGGAACTTCCTTAGCAGCACTGCTGATGTCCCTCAAAATAAAACAGAATCCAAAACTCTCTGAAATACCTCAGAGCCAATACAGTAAAAGAGTAAAGAACAGCCAATATGAATCATTAAGAAACATGTATTTCAAAACATACAGATGTGAACAACTACAAGGCTATTACTTACTGAATGTAACTACACATTAAAAAGGAAGTGTAACAGAATCACAGCGGCTGGTGGAGAAGACAACATACTAAAATACCACTACATCTTTTAGATGCTTTCATTCAGATTTGCTGCTGAACAGTCTTGAAGAAATGAGGCCACTTCAGCGTCATGTTTTTCACATTAATTTTCTATACCCTCCATCCAACTAGAGTCTGAGGAGGTAGTTTCATTCTTTGCACAAAGTTCACACACATTTAAGCACTGTATTTTTCATTTTCTGTCCTACGGGGTATTAACTGAGAGTTGTTAAAAGACAGTAGTTCCTTATAACATGGACGGCTGCCTTTAACAGAAAAAACCCTCTACTTTTGGATTTATTATTAAAGAATACTTTACAAATTTAAAACGGCAAAGGATACCGGAAAGTGAACTGCTTTGTTGTCCTGGGAGAAGGAGAGTATTGATTGTTTAGCTGACTGGGAATTTATGTTTTATGCTGGGGTAGTGCTAGTGGGGCTGATGGGAGCTGGAAAGGGAAATTTCTGAAGAAAATTTTGTGACAAGTCATAAGGACCTATGATGTTTTTATAGCATGCTTGATCTCTGAGAACCATTTATTATCACTACATCAAAGAGAAAGGATTTTGATACACATTCCTTCTCAGCCTCCTTTTCAAGGTATTTTCAGTCCATACTCTGTCTTCCGTACTGAAATTAAATGTCTGATTTCCAAAGTACAAACCCAATCTATCTGGAGAAGTCATTTACAGACTTTTCAGTCCTCCACAGAAACAACAGTTGCTGCCATCACAGGCGCAAAAGGAGGAGATTCACGTAACAGTGAATCTGTGATACCTATGTTTTCTCTTTTTCCAGAGGCAACTTGTAATACAACCCAGCTTCAATCCTCTCTTAAGAGACTTTTCTTTGCATAACAAAATTTACAATGTAAGCCTTAATGTACTAAGCAGTAGAATCACAGAATCATAGAACAGTTACAGCTGGAAGAGACCTTGAAGATCACTGAGTCCAGCNTTCTTGGCCACCTGGGCACACTGCTGGCTCATGTTCAGCTGGCTGTCAATCAGCACCCCTAGGTCCCTCTCTGCCTGGCAGCTCTCCAGCCACTCCTCCCCAAGCCTGTAGTGCTGCTGGGGGTTGTTATGGCCGAAGTGCAGCACCCGGCATTTGGCTTACTGAATTTCATAGAATTGGCCTTGGCCCAGCAATCCAGCCTATCCAGATCTCTCTGCAGAGCCTCCCTTCCCTCAAGCAGATCAACACTGCCACCCAGCTTGGTGTCATCTGCAAACTTACTATGGGTGCACTCAATCCCCTGGTTCAAATCATTAATGAAGATGTTAAACAGGAGTGGCCCCAGTACTGAGCCTTGTGGGACCCCAGTCGTGACCGGCTGCTAACTGGATTTAACTCCGTTGATCACAACTCTTTGGACTCGGCCATCTATCCAGTTTTTAACCCAGCAAAAGGTATGCCCATCCAAGCCAAGAGAAGTTCATTTCTCTAGAGAAATGCTGTGGGCAACTGTGTCAAACGCTTTGCTAAAATCGAGATAAATAACGTCCACTGCTTTTCCTTCACCCAGTTAGCGGGTCACCCAGTCATAGAAGGAGATCAGTTTTGTTAAACAGGACCTGCCCTTCATAAAGCCATGTTGACTGGGTCTGATCACCTGGTTGTCCTGCATGTGCTGCATAATGAACTCAGGATGAACTGCTCCATCAGCTTCCCTGGGACTGAAGTTAGACTTACAGGGCCTGTAATTTCCCGGACCCTCCTTCCTTTCTTTTTTATAGATGGGAGCTATATTTGCTCTTTTCCAATCAGTTGGGACCTCTCCAGTCAGCCAGGACTGCTGATAAATGACAGAGAGTGGCCTGATGAGCACCCCTGCTAGCTCTCTCATAAGGGTCCAGTGCACAGAACTGGACTCAAAAATGCTGTATGTTTTACCTGTACCATTTCTATAGTTTCTAAGTACATAAGGTATAGTAGGATCTGGAAACACAATGTTTGCATCACTGCTCTAAATCAGTGACATGGCAATACAACAAGCTTCAGAGTTTACGTGAGGATTTTCAAGTACACCTTTTGAAAACGAATCACTTCTAAGAAATTTATATCAATGAAATTTTTTAATGAGATGTCCAGTAATTAAGACATTTCCTTCTCCCTGAAATTAGTTTTCCCAAACTTACATAGTGCCTTTAATGCTTATTTCTAAACACAGTGAGAACCAGACCAAAATTCCTGTGTATGTATGTATAACCTTATAAACAGGTGTCAATTTTAATTTAATAGTAGTTATGTCAGAAGATCCAGCTCTCCATATGGTAATCTGTTCTCATTTCATTCCCTCAGGCTTTACTAGACTATTATGAAAAGAATTATGTTTTACAGATTATGTCTTAATTAAAATGCATAAAGCACCTGACATCAGTCTTCTGATGCCTTCAAGTTGTGCTGTCAGCAGCAGCTCTTCACATTTCAAGATCTCAAACTGCACTTCATATAATTGAAGCTGTAGATCATAATAATCAGCTTCTAACTGGTCCAAATGGGCTATGGCTTCTGTGCCACCTTTCAGGCTCTGCATCTAAATGAAAAGAGAAAAACAAACAACAACGGGAAGAAAAAACACCAAAACCCACACAACTTCAGAATAAAGAGGAGAACAAAACCACAGACTTTATGATTACAGCTAGATACAATCTGGCACATTAAATATAACATTTTAAAATTGAACATATCCAGAGAATAAGATTTTGATCAGCCACACTCATTTAGGCATCTTTGATATCCATGTTTATTCTGTAAGGCAATAAAAAATCCAAGGCGGTGGTTTATATCTTTTAACTGTCCAAGTGAGAAGTCATACAGTGCATACTGTGAAACATCCATACCATTCTTTTACCCTACTACCACTTGCTTCTCCGAAGATACATAACGAAATTAGTATTTCCTTATCTTCCATCCAGAAAGTTCAAAAAGAAAGCATCTAGAAAACTATAGTTAAAACTGTCATTAAAGCTGAACTGAGGAAAAAAAAGTGAAAGGTGGTAGAAATGGGGATAATTACATACACTGATCCTCTTGCAATGACAACTTAACTGAGGAGTTTCATTGCTTATGGAGTCCTTCACAGAAGGATAAACAATGTAGATTAAAACATATCTATTTTAGCACTTATTTGTGTCATAGTTTGACATAAATAAGTGACACAAGACACAATCCAAGTGAACTAAAATTATCCTCTTTCATTCAGCCAAACAAGAATTAACTGTTCAACACTGTTAGCCATTCAGACCATATTTAAGAAATACCAACATACAAGCATCACTTTGGAGGGAATTCAAAGCCATGCAGCTCTATAACCTGCATGCAGAAGAGTTAGGGCCACATCCGAGTTCTCTACCTGCTCAAAAATTGTATCCAATAGTTTATCTCAGATAACAGATGAAAGTAATTGTAAATGTCAGTGGAGATTTGTGATCTACACACCTAACCATTCTGATGAAATGTGATCTAGTTTCTGCATTAGACATCCAGTCATTAAAAAGGGATGTCTACCAAGCATAATACAGGACCTAGCAAACTATACATTTACAAAAATATTTGCTAGTATGTTTCTGCATTATGGTAGCTTCTCCAGGGCATAAAACTGTTAACTTGTAATTAATGCCCAGAAATGGGTTTCCTCAGTTTTATCAGACGTTTAAGTATAACTATACTAAATCAGAAAGATTTCTGAACTGAATTAAACCACAGATCCATCTTACTGTTTTGGGCAAAGTTAAACTGCAAACATTAGGAAGATGATGTAGGCATAGTAGGCAGTACAGTGATCCTTCCCTAAAGTATTTCACCAGCTTCTCGCACAGCTTGAAGCAAAGCGTGGGCCACAGTGCTGCTTTTTATAAAAAAGAAAGACTTCCTGGACTTTACCCCATAAATTCATCTTATCTTTTTTGTAATATGTATGCTTTCAGCATCTGCATCATTATCTTTGACAGGGATTTCACAGGTGAATTAAACACTAAGGAAACAGTTCTGTATCTTATGCTTCTTTCCATGTAAGTCTGATAGAAGACCTGTGAATCAATTCTTGTAATGTCTACTTTAAATGTCTTCTACGATATTATGTATTTACTGAAAGTAATTTTTTGAATGTCAACTATTAGCCTGAACACCTCAGTAAGTTCTCAAGCGAATATGCGAAACCTTACAATCAATATTATGTATGTTTTGGTCAAGCATGATCCCAAAATGTCTTCTTCTCCAATGTGGGATTCCCTATTATATTTGTCATATCCAACTTCGCATACTTAGGGCTTTACATTCTCAGAGCAAAAGAAAAGATGCTTCAGAACAGAATCTGTTTGTGCTTTCCCACCATTTTTCAAACCCAGAGCTTTCTATACCTTGTAATACATCATCCTCAAGTACCATGCCTATGCACGCCCATCATATGTTCCTCATTTCTCTGTCCCTCAAAGACTCAAACTCTCAGTTCAGAGCCTTCTACCTCCCTGCATACCGCAATAAACCTTTTTCTATGCAGTCCCTAATGCTTTTTGCATATCAAAACAATCACATGTTTATCAGACTGAAATCTCACTCAACAAAAATTGACAGGTCTCCACTGTGAGAAAAATAAGGGAAAAGATGCATCGCTGCTCTAAATAGATGAACACATTCAAAATATTTCCTACTAGTACTGCTGGATTCTCTCATCAGCTCTTAGCTAAGGATGGCAAAAGCCTGATAAAGTCCATTTCCAGACAACTATAGGTTTTCTAAATCTAGAGAACACCGAAATAGAGCAAGTTTTTCTATTTTCAAGATCTAGATCTTGTTTGTACTCTCCTCCTTGGTGATCAAGCTGTCTTCTACACAATGTCCTAAAACAGGCACTGACAGTAAGGCTTACAAACCTACCAACCTATACACTCCTAAAGTCATGAGTTCTCTGGACAATCTTTCTGTAACAGAACCACTAGTTAGTCAAATTTTTCTGAAACATTTGAAAAATTCTCTAAAAGCAAGTAACTGATTAGACACAATGTAAATTAACATTAGTATGACAGGAAGTTCTTAGCATCAAATACCCGTAAGATAGCAAATTCTGAACAGGATTTATAGCTTTTGCTTTTGAGAAGGCATGATGAAACACCATAAAGGCGGGTTTTTTTCTAAGACAATTAAACACAATTTAATGCATGCATTCTCCTCAGGAAAGCTGTAGCTAACACAACTCCTTCTGTAAGACTGCCTTAATAATTACAGTAAGCAGAAATACATAGCAGTACAACAGACTAATATTTACTAGTAAATATTCAGACTCCTTCCATCTGGAATGTCAGAACTATTCTGAAAAGGCAGTCATGCCTCTGAGAGCTAAAATGTGGAGATTATATAGCAAATTGCTGTCCTATCCCAGCTCTTAATTTTCTTTATCTCAGTGGATAGCTGTAAACATTAACAGCAAAAACTATCTTCCTGGTTAACTAACCAGAAAAATGTGAACAGAAAACATAAGTGGCATAAAACTCACCACATCTATATTGCAACTCCATTTGTCCAACGTGGTAGAGTGTAGTAAAGAGTAAATAAAGACTTCCATTATTAGAAGGTGAAAAATAATTACTTTCAAGTCTGGGGAGTGTTCGGGTTGTTTTTTTAAGCACATAAATACTCTTTAAGATCTGTGGTTTTTTCTGGGCATTTTCATTGGTATGAAAAATTACCTCCTCTTTCAGTGCATGTTTCTTCTGCTCCAAACAGATTTCTTTAGCACGCATCAACTGTAAAGTCTCCTTAGAAACTGCATACTGAAGCTTTTCCATACGTTCCACTGCTGCTGCCCATGCTGCCTTACCAAATTTTTTCTGGTCTGCTCGCATTCGATCATACACAGCTACAAAAGGAAACAAAAAGCAGACAGCTTTCCAGTTTACTCTTCAGGTCATAAGTGATTTAAGTGCAGAGACAACATACCCATTTGTATTCAAAAGTATGCAAAGTTGTATTAGCAGGGAGCAGTCATTCTACAGAGTACTAACGTTCAAATCAAGAAGGCAAGTACTCTCAAACTTCATGTAAATACACAATTAGCTATTTGTTGATGATTTTATCATCACAATTACAATTTCTGTTACATACAGATGGATCATTCTGAATTTATAGTACCTGAACCACTGGTTAAGAATTCTTGACTAAAAAACATCTCATTAATGCTACCACATGGTCTTCAACTACATTTCTAAATTTCCCTGCTTCTGAAAGCACCAAACATCAGCTACTAAAGTCTCCAGTTTCTCTTTAATAATTTCTACATTGCAATCATAAAAGTTTAAACAAATTTGCAGGGTAAAAAAAAACCCCTACAATGTAGAACAAATATTTCAGCTTGACCTCAAGTGCAATTATGTGAGAGTACTGACATAAAATTTAAATAACATCTGCCTTTTAATTCAAAATGTAGGTTGCTTCAGACAATTACTTCAAAATTAACTAAACAAGTTATAATCTGATATTAATATGCAGAGATAAATGAGAATCTTTCCAGGAAGATTTCAGAGTAGCAGGAGTTGCTTGCTGATAGAAATCTTACAGAATCATAGAACAGTTACAGCTGGAAGAGACCTTGAAGATTGTCGAGTCCAGCTTTTGTCCTAGCCCTATCAACTTGCTAAATGATGCCCCCCAACGCAACATCTACCCATCCCTTAAACACCTCCAGGGATGGTGACTCAACCCCCTCCCTGGGCAGCCTGTTCCAATGNATTTCCTCATAAGGCTTAAGTTCTAAGCCCTTTAC
>VWZO01017903.1:0-17132 GCA_013396975.1 Bucco capensis
ACATTCCAAATGCTCTCTCACATAGAAAGCATCTCCACCTCCTCTACCTGCCAGCCTATCCCTCCTAAAAAGGACATAGCCATCCATGACAGTGTTCCAGTCATGTGAGCTGTCCCACCATGTCTCAGTGATTACAATGAGATCACGGTCCTGAGATCGCACATAGATCTCAAGTTCATCCTGTTCATCATCTTATTCTGTTTTAAAATAAGAAATAAGACAATGAATAGGCCACCCTGTCTGGGAAAATCTGGCAATATGGCAATTTATATAGGGATGAGGACTAGATCAATGTCACTAAATGAAAATTAAGATCTGGTGCTTTGTATAAGGAAAATTTGATAAATAATTAAATAATAATAAATAATAAAATATTTATTTATTAATAAAATATAATAACTAATAAACAATAATAAATAATAAATAAATTATAATATTTATTTATTAATAAAATAATATAATAAAATATTTTAAGTCATGCTTTCTTGTTATGCAAACATGTATGAGAAGCAGAGCAAAATATTGAAAAGCCTTTAACTGTTTGTTGTTGTGTCCACATTTGTTGTGGTTTGAGTGAAAGAATGAGACTTGTGGATTGGAAAAACAAACAAACAAACAAAAATAATAACTTTAACTAATTGGTCAGTTTGGGGTCACCTATCTTGACTGTTCCTTTCCTATAGGTGCAGACTTTCACCCTGCACCCCCCTCACTTCCCAGTAGAATCACAAAGGGTTTTCATTCCAGTCCTTGGCTGTAACCCAAACATTATGGGCCTAATCACTGCTAGAAGCTGGCACTGTTTCTGAAAACCATACTGCCAGCTTCAGAAAATGCAGTCACTTTAAAGGAGCCTTTGGCTAGAAGCAAGACCACCTTAGCAGTATCAATTCTGCTCCAGCCCAAACCAGGACAACAGTATTCATCCAAGTTTCCTAAATAGCTCTGATAAGGATCTTTCATAATTTCATATTGTCTAAAACTATTAAGTGCTTGACACAGACTTATTTCTACCTCCCATCAATCTTAAATTATATCTCAGACTGACAGAATTAGACCTACAGAGACAGACACAGTGGAATGAGTGCGCATGAACTGAGAATAGATGTTGCTTCAGAAGCAGCTGTGAAAGTAATTAGCATGTAATAATCCAGAACAAACCCACTTCACTAACACAGCTCGTTCTCGTCTCTCCTTTTCAGTTTCCTGTGGGAGGTAAGAGGTCAGTTTTCATGAAAACTTTAAAGTTCTCATTATACTTTTTTCTTTTAATTTCTTGTTTAATATTTATTATCTTTAAAGAAATGGAGGAACGGAGACAGCTTGTCTGCCTTTGCACTTGAGCTCTCTTGTATTTTAAGTTCTTTCTTCAGGGTGTAGTTGGATGTAAAACATGTGAAAGTGCACCCTGAGGGCCATGGGGAGCAAGCCATAGGCAAGAACACACACAGTGGGGCCAGTCCCAGATTGTCTCCTGGTAAGTCAATGAATAAATTCTCCTTCTCTTCATAGGTATTCACAAAATAAGATAGAATAGAAAACTGCAATACTGTGTTATTCAGTGGTGTTGGAATTAAGGCAGCAGAGCATCAAAAATTGTCCAGCTTTTTAATCATGAAATAATGTACCTTACATTCTCAAACTTCCTCCCTGACACTGAAGACATCTTCCCCAGATCTTTCCACCTTCCTAAAAGAAGTCCTTCCCTAAGAGGTACTTTTTTAATGTAGAGATTTAACAGGGTGTAAAAAGGATTATTCGCTTAAAGCCAGGTATGTGTTAAAATCCTTTTGTGAATGTAGTATTTTAGAATTACCTCTGTATCTTTTACCAGTGCCTTGATGTGGGTTGTTTAATTGAAACAGGCTTAAGAAATGTCCCAGCTAATCCAGTAAAGGGGAAAATGAAGACCTGAAATGGAGGTCAGGAAAAAAAAATGCATTGGCTTTTTAGATACTGGAGGAAACATCAAAACAGTAATGAAATGAAATTTAATGGTGTTAGAAGAGGTATGTTTTTAACATGTAAGAGAGCCTTAATAGAAGCCTTGTGCTTTTAGCACAAGAAAACCTAATGTATCTTTGTATAGCAGTTTCTGAAGTCTGACTTTGTTAGTATGTTGACTCTTGATTTCTTCAAATGCTTGTGACATATTTATGCATTCATATAAATTAAATTTTGGTAACTAGTTATGAAGTTCCTCATCTCTGCAGCAGTCCTAATTATTCACGATGCCTTACAGTAAGTTTTCTAAAGCCATAACAGAACAATGAATACCGTGCACTGATAATCATACAAGCAGTCTCTTGCATTTCCTTCACAACTACCCAAGTCCTAGCATCTCCTTTGGTATTAGAAATGAAAAACAAAACAACACATGCAAATTCAACCATATTAAAACAGATCATGCTTTCTTGCCTTTGGTCAGAAGTTCAGTATCATCAAGTATAGGGTCAATATATGTACCAAATAAAGTGTGTCTTATTCAAAAGAGAATACCATCATCCAAAAGACATACAAAAAAAAGACAGTATACCTGCTTATGGAGATTAGCTAACAAGAGAGCAGTAACAAATGTACTTGACTGCTGACAACACTGTAAATATCACGCAGGTAAACATAAATCCCTAAGGGAAAACACACACACCTGACTGCCTCTTTCAGGTGGGGAAAGAAGCTTAAACACTTCTGTCTCTACCTCCTGCTTTCTCCTTATTTTCATTTTTCTTGATGCATTTTCTCCTCCTCTATTAGAACCTTTTTATTTTCTTTTTTGGTTATCTCTATCAACTAATCTCAATGTCAGCAACAACCAAATTAAATCTAAACACAACCACAGGTTGTAAGAGGGCAGAGACAGGAACTAGTTACATTGCAGTAAGGCCTCACCAGCCTGCGAAATGCAGGTGAGACAGTGCTCAGTCCAAAATCAACCACTGGGTAGCGTCAAGAAAAGTCTATTTTAATGCCTTCTGGCTTTAGTAGCTGTCAACTATTGTGACAGAGCACGACCCATGCACAGTGCTTGTGGAGGCAGCCAGGCCAGAGCCAGACCACTGCAGTGACCCGCAACAACTTCATCCATCCTCCACCCCACAGCCTTCATCCTTCAGCCTCATCCCCCACACCCCAGCCTCCATCCATCCATCCCCTGCCCAATACCTCCATCCTCCATCCTCATCCTCCACCCCACACCTTCATCCTCTGCCCCACACCTTCATCCCCTGCTCCACAACTTCCTCCTTTCTCCTCCATCCATCCCAGGCCCCACGGCTTCCATCCTCCTCATCCTCCATCCTCCACCCCATACCTTCATCCTCCATCCTCATCCCCTGCCCCACAGCCTCCCTTCTCTGCCCCATGACCTCCTATCCTCCTCCTCCTCCATCTCCATCCTCCATCCCCTGCCCCACACCTTCATCCTCTCCATCCTTATCCTCCATCCCTGCCCAACANCAAAAGTGTACTAGTCCATGGGACCCAATGAGATACACCCATGGGTACTGAGGGAACTGGTGGATGAGGTTGCTAAGCTGCTTTCTATTATATTCCAAAAGTCACAGCAGTCAGGTGAAGTCCCCACTGACTGGAAAAGGGGAAATATAACCCCCATTTTCAAAAAGGGAAAGAATGATGATCCAGGGAACTATAGGCCAGTCGGTCTCATCTCCGTGCCCAGTAAGATCATGGAACAGATCCTCCCGGAGGCATTGCTGAGGCAGAATAACAAAGAGGTGGGTGTATACAATCAACTCAGCTTCATCAAGGACAAATCGCGCCTGACAAACCTGGTAGCCTTCTATGAAAAAGTCATAACATTAACAGACAATGGAAGAGCAACTGACGTAATTTACCTGAACCTGAGCAAAGCCTTTGACACTGTCCCACATGACAACATGATCTCCAAGCTGGTAAAATATGGGTTTGATGGATGGACCACTTGCTGGATAAAGAACTACTTGCAGTGGTTGAGGGTGCGCTTCCCCTTAGTCCTCACCCCGCCGTGGTCCCCGAGATGCCCAAAAGAGCCACACAGAGACCCCAGGAGAGGAGCGAGAGAGAGCGTTTATTAACATGGGAGGGGGCATTTATAGGTTTTGGTGGGATTCAGTTAACAACCAATAAAGAAACAGGGATAACAACGAATAGGAGAAGGAAAATAAAGACCAATAAGAAAACTTATACAAAACTTTTTCAGGGTCAACTTAAAGCAGTCTTAGGTGATGAGATAATGGTTTTCTCAGGGGATTTTGGGAAAGAGAAGATGACTAAGGGGAAAAAGAACAAAAGAATCTCCATTTTGTAACATATATTTACACAACAGTAAAAGCTTCTGTTTTTAAGGCATTTGGGCTAGGTTCTTCAAAAGCCCATTTCTTACAAGATCTTTTCCATTCCTGATACTGCAGGCCCACTGCCACAGAACTGGCTTGATGGTCACACCCAAAGAGTGGCTGTCAATGGGTTCATGTCCAAGTGGAGGCCAGTGACAAGTGGAGTCCCTCAAGGGTCAGTACTGGGACTGGTCTTGTTTAACATCTTCATCAGTGACATGGACAGTGGCACTGAGTGCACCCTCAGCAAGCTTGCCAACAACACCAAGCTCTGTGGTGCGGCTGATACTCAATCCACGCAACACATGGGATGAAAAGTGAGTGTTCCTCTCTCTTCCTCCTCCTCCCCCTAAACATTTCTTCATCACTTTGCACAGATCTACCAATTCCCCCCCCTCTTGTCCAGCATTCAGGATCTTTACCTGCTCCATTCCAACCCCTCCGGCTATAAACTTATCAGTTGCAAAGTCCAGGTTAGCTTTTAAGTAGCCCATCAATTAGTGTGCTTGGGAAGGTTTGTTTCTTATAGTCTCCATCATTTTCTCTCAGGTCTGTGTCTCTTCATGTTGTTGCCTTCACCTTTGCTTATCAGCCTGATTTTAGGTGATCCTCAACCACATTTTCTTGCTGGAATAAGTATTCTTACATTCTACTATCCTTGTAAATTAGCACCACTCACCAGATTTGTTTATGTTTATTGACTTCATTATCAATACTGAGTCAGATTTTTTGTGTCTGTGTGTTTGACTCTCCCTTTTCCTTATCATCCCATTTGACACAGTTCTCAGTCAGATAATCTCACAGAGAAAAATATTATCACAATCCACATATCCTCATGCAGATAACATGGAAATTATCTCGTCCTGTTTCACAGGGCAAAAAGGAGAACGAAAGGAATACCTAACAGATCATGCAGCAGATCACCTGCACGATGAGTTCAACATGAGAGCTGATGTGAAAACCTCAAATGGCATATCATCAGTTCATGTTACTGAAAGCTTGTAGCTATGCTGTGTATGACCTGTGCCTTGCATTGTATACTATCTAATTTATATATGATCATAAATGTACTCTGCAGCAATGAGCCTTTAGTATATTCCTAGAAACAGGTAAATCCCATTAGAAAAATGATATTTTTTTTTATTCTAGGGTTTAATAGCTCAAATCCACAACAGTTTGAAGCAATAATACAGTGGCAGTCTGACAGGTTTTCACTGTAAAAAAGCAAGAACCACTGCAGCCCAGGCATGATTTTCTTTAGGAATGATAGCACCTGGAGCCCTTAATTCCTATTCCTCACTACTGCTGGATTTCTTTGATTCCTTGGTTACTATAATCAAAACCATCGAGTTCACCACAGGTAGGTGCATTGAGAAGTGTGCTAACACTGCCAGTCTGAAACAGGTCCCAAATGTACACTGTTTCAACAGATGACGTTCGGCACTTTTTATAACAACAAAGGAGGGAAATGCCATTTCACAGAAGTGCCCATGAATCACAATGTTACTTCTCCAGCTGCACTGAAGTTTCTTCTCCAGGTCTTCAAGATCAATGCCATAATGTATAAAACAAAGCAACATTTCATTACAGAAAACCAACTGAAGGGTCCTTCTTGATTATTCCATCCTAGCCTCTAACTACTCTTTCTCTACCTGGTCCATATTCTGATGCTTCAGGTCAAGCTACATTCAAAGGTCACCACTTCTCATCATTATTGTTACTGCTCCTCAGATATTGTACAGCTGCAGGTATCGCTGATGGGGAGGTTTTCCTGAATTCTTTGTCCATGCCATTTATTGATTATTTACTCTTCTCACTCTTTGGCATTCAGTTGTCACAAAATCAGTCTCCCATTGGCATCCTTGATCCTCAAGTTAAAGATTCATTTGATTTCAAAGGGTGCTGTTACCCAAATAAAGACTGTAGGATTCACCATGCAATTTTTCACACTTTTCACATTTAAATGCAGCTTAGACATGTTATTAATATTTGATTCCTTCTTTTTGTTTTTTATTCATAAGTCATCTAGCCTGTGTCTGATATCACTGTCTGGGCTTGCTGAGTAGTCCTCTGAAACTCTATTTTTATCATAAGCTATTATATACAATGTTAACTGAAAAAAAATTACACATATAAGCATATATATTTTGATTCTTAACTTACTGATATCTATATCAAACATTTTTTTCCATTATTCTTGATTTTAATCTGAGGAAGTTGTTGGTTCCAGGTGCACAGACAGCTTGAGATGGCAGTATTTTTTTTTTCTCCATAGGCGGTATAGAGCCTGTTTCTTTTATTCTGAATTTATATTGCAGTAAGGTAACATTAGGTACCACTCGGGATTCTATTGTAACATATCCTAAATAACAGGTAGACAGATTCAGAGATCTGCAAGGCCAAAAAAGGCTTTCTTCCAGCTTAATAGATATCTTGAGGCCCAGGTAACATCAGAGCAGCACAGAATGTAAAGCTTTGAATGCTTACAACAGCTGTCCTCTCTCCCTGACTTGGTGGCCTGTCTGGTTACACTTGTACTCAATCCCATCCACCGTCCCCAAGTGACACAAATACTACAGCAGTGGAGGAGAAAAAAAAGTCTTGAGCTGAATGTGGTCGTCAAGATGTCTGGGCATTTATGCCAGGACAACAACAGCAACATGATAACATCACAGCAGCTATTGGGATTGCTTACAACACCTCAGGGAGTGCTAGATTGTTGTTCCCTTTCTGAAAAGGGGACTGAAATCGGCTACTCAACATTTGCAATGTGTAGGAACTCTTAAAACATACAATTTGAGGCTAGAAGAATCATCATGATCATCTCATACCTCACAGTCTATTCAGTTATGCTTGCTATCATTTTGCAGCAACATCATGCAATTGATAAAACATGTAGACAAAACACCACCTGGCTGAAGCACTTGTTGTATTAAAGGAAATTTGTCTTAATTTGGACATAGCCAGGGTGTCCTGGTTTGGGGTGGAGCAGAATTGATTCTGCTAAGAGGGTATTGCTCCTAGCCAGTGTTCCTTTAAAAGTGACTGTATTCATCTGAAAGCTGGCAGTATGTTTTCATAACACGCTATCATCCTCTAATAGCTTAAGCCTGAATGTTTGGGTTTCATGCTGAGGATTGGAATATAAACTTCTAACTTTACTGAGAAGTCGGGGGGGGGTGCAGGGTGAGAGCGTTCACCTATAGGAAAGGGACAGGCAAGGCAGGTGACCCCAAACTGACCAACTGAGTATTCCATTTCATACACGTCATGCTTGGTATAAATTTAGGGGGGCCGTCCCCCCTTCTCTCTCTCTCTCCTTCGTCTCTCTGGCAGCCCTGCTTGGCGCTCCAGCTTTGCTGCTTCCGTACTTCTGAGTCCAGGCCTTTCCAGGGTCCAGCTTCCTCCCTTTCTTTCCTCCCCCTCTGGGGGAGCTCGGCTGTGGTAATATAGCAACCGGGAGGGAAGGTGGGAGGTTTGGATCTTGGGGCCGGCTCTGTATCTTTGCTTGTACATATTTGCCTCTGTCATTGGTGTTTTTTTTTTCTATTAAAATAGTTAAACTTATTCAGCCTTTTCCAATCCACAAGTCTCGTTATTTCATCCAAACTATAACACAGGGATTAATTCTTCCCTATTATTTTTACTGTCCTCCAACTTTAAATCATATGTAGTGTAAAAAAATTGTGCCTTATTTTTCTTAACTTGAAATTTGAGTAGAATTACCCTTCCTCCAGTAGTTCTTACTAGCTTCTCAGGTGTATAAAAAAAAATCTTACTTCCTTCCTCTTCCTCTGATGGTGCTCATACACTAACTCTCACAGTTCACTGCAACTGCTAGACAGACTGTCTGTTTCTGACCCTATGTTACTGACGCAACTTGCTAGCAGAAAATCTGTCAGGACTTCTGTGAATAAGACTGAAAGTACTGAAGAATTAAAACAAGTTTGGGTTTGGGATGTTTACAATTGTCATTTTGGAGATGCGGGCGAAAAATAGTGATTGCTTAGGAAATATTAAAGAAGGCAATGAGGTAACAAGGCATTATATGTGGACCTTTGGATAATCACTCAGAGATGAGAGATAGACATAGGTTATGATGGACATTAAGCAATGGAAAAAATAGTTTGCAGTGGTACATTACAAAAGGCATATCTTCTAGAATGAGGAAGCTTGTAGAAAGAGGAACTGTGTCAAAAGGACACCCAGGATTATGATATTTTCGGAAGCTTTCTGGGAAATACTGAGAAACTGGCTTTGTATTTCTGTATTGTAATATAAAAGCTTCAGCTTGAACTTTAGCTGTGTGTGTATAGAAAGACAAATATACTTTGCTGATGGTTTTTCCTGCTTAATCCTAGGTAGAATTAGTATAGAGGTGTAAAGGTAGAGAGGCTTCCCAACAGCTTGCAAGGTCATGTCTTTGCAGGAATCATGAAAGATGCCAGCAAAGAGAGGAATGTATCTCCCTACTAGCAGAAGGACACGTATGTGCTGTGTCATTCCTTTCTGATGGAAGTATACCAACAATTTCTTAGTATGTCACATGCCCTGGAAAATAATTTTGCTTCATGAGAACCACATGGAAATAGTCCATTAATGCTCCAGTTTCAAGTAATATAGAGCAGTTGCCTCAATAGTTGGGCTTCTGATTTGCTGTGTATCTTGTTCATTATTAATTTTTACTATTCCTCCCCCCTTCTATTCCCCACTTGCTCCTTAATATCTCTCAAGAAGAAAGAGAAGGGAGATGTCCAGATGTCCCATTACCAGTGCCATCCCAGGGGATGAAAGGAGGACCAGGAAGAAAATGATACCATCTCACCACTCAGAGAGACACAGAACGAGCAGGGTAATGTGTAATTTACTAGCGATACTAATCAGTTTTCCGAAGGGGCTCTCTATAGGCAGTCCACTTGCTGCTGACAGACCTCACAGGCACCTGGAATGTGATGGGATAATACTGGTCCTGAAACCAGCCCTTCACATCCAGCTCTTTTGAACTCAGAGCTGCAGATGTACTTTATTCCTCTTGTAGAGCCCATGAACCAAAACTAGGTAAGAAGATGGAAACTACCCTGGAGAGAAGCACAACACATATGTTAGCTTTGTTCTTTAAATCCTTCCTAGGAACCTGCTACTTGCCATAGACGTCTTCATTTAGAGGACACTAAATATACCTCTAGTCTTGATCTAATAAAGTCTTTCTTATGTTAAGGCAACACTTACAAAATATGCAGCAGGGATCTTAGTGAGGTAAAGGTCAAAGAATTGATTTGCATTCCAAAGTCTTGGTAAGTATAATCTATTCAAAGAAAAGACTAGGGAATGGCAACAAAGTAAGGGGGAAAGAAAAATCAGAGTATGTATAAGAGACTTCAGAAGAGGAGCCAAGTACAATGACACCATTCTTGGTAAATACATTACAGTTAAAGATCAACATCAAATATCAACAAGTCCCTCCAGGAAATAATTTAAATAGTAGCTGTCCAAAGATGGGACTGTCTATACAAGATGTTTGAATTTAATAACATGCAGAATCACCTCAGATGTCTTTAAACATTCAAGGAAGTTTCATGACTTGATAATTTTTGCCACCATTTACAAATCTACCAACATTTACCATCCTTGGATTATTTATGTACATTATTAAAATTTGCATACATAAGTATATACACTGATGTGCCATGATGATGGTTAAGGGATTAGAGCAACTGACATACCAGGAGAGGATGAGAGAGCTTGAGTGTTCAGCCTGGAGAAGAGAAATCTCAAGGGATCATATGAATGTGTACAAATACCTAAAGGGTGGGTGTAAGGATGACAGAGCCAGGATCCTTTCAGTGATGTCCAGGGCTGTGGGGAGCTGAAGACCAGCACTGCAGCAGCATCACTGGGGCAGTGCTTGATGGCCCTAGAGGGCTGAAATGGGGCCATGGGCAGGGTAAGAGGAGGCTCTTATTAACTCCAAAGTTACCTTTGAGAGGGAAAGTTGGTGAAAGCCTCTTTCACACCTCTGACTTCAAACATGTTGCAGTCTTGGCCATCAACAAAACTGCATCAATCAGGAAATGTCTATTGCCTTGTTTATAACACAGAATATATCTTTTAGGGAGTAAGGAATCTCAAATTACAAAGCAACGTTTCCATGGTAGCATATTTGCACTTAGACAATTGGCCCATTAAGCTGGTCAATATTCTTTTAAAGCCTCATTTAACTTCTGCAATACACTATGACTCACAAAATCCAGTTTCAAATAGGCAAGTCTCAGTGAGCTGTTATTTCAGTATTGCAAATTATTTAAACTTCATGTTGCAATATACTTAATAAATATTAAATTTGATATTAAATAGTCTATGTATGGTATAAAAACTATTAGTTTGCCTTCAACAGAAATTACCCCCAAATAGGTACATCTGTGTATCTGGAATTGCTAGGAAAGTCTTCTCAGGTCCAAGGACAAGTTTCAGGTCACACTAATGTTGTATTTATGTGGTTTGTGAATTCTTAGGCTACACTCCTACCTTCCCTGTCACACTGGAAAAGCACAGGATAGCACAGGTTTCTACCCTGGGTGTAGGGCCTCACCAGTACCATGTAGTTCAAGGAACAGATGAGAGGTCAGGCATGTATCAGGCAAGCAACTGGATGTGAGACTGCTCCTCGTAGCTGTTAGTGCAACAGGTTCACCAAGTCTGAGTCCATGGTCAGAAGGGCTTCCTCAGTATGAGGAAAGCATTAGATCACTTTCCAAAGGTATTCTCAGAGACAGCCTGCCCTCTGACCTGCAAGAGGAGACATTCACGGTCCTCAGCCATGCAGCTTGAAACACAGCACTCTGTGCTGCATCTGCCCCTCCCCTTCTCTCAGTCCCATGCTGTTTGAGAGCATCTCTCCTCCCCTACTGCAGCTCCTCATCTTTAGTATTTATTTCTGCATGAATTAAAAAAGAGATTAAATCTTCCTTCTCTGAATGACTGGTTTTGTACACTGTGCTTGATCTCTCTAAACTTTGATTAGCCAAATGTCAAATGGAAATAGCTTAACTAGGAGAATATACAGGAGCCCAAGCCCAGGACTTGACCTTCAATACAGCAAGGAAAGAACTTCTATTTACCACAAGTACTAGTACTGCTTCAGTTAAAGAACTTTTTTCTGAAACTGAGAGATATCTTCTGTCTAGTCTAGAGTGGAATACAAAGATTCTCTCAGAAATAACATCTATTTCATAAAAAATTTGTCAGCGTTCACCTCTGTCAGCCCTTCACACCTTTTCTGGGGAGCTGAGCTAGGACAATTATTGGTCACTGTAATGCGTCATATGGGACTGTTCCAGCTGGTATAACTCCAGCACTCTGTTTCAGATCATTTATTCTGAAAGACTTTTTTTTTTCCAGACTACTGCACTTCAGAAACTATTTTAGCCACTACAGGACTGAGAGATACAGTGGGGGGAAAAAAAGATAATTTAGAGCTTTTTCAGGATTTGTGCATCTGAAGTTCTTGCCACTCTCTATGTTACTTCTGAAACAGTGTAAAAATTACCTAGGCTATCAAAAGAGAGAAATGTACATGTGCTGCAAAAGAACATTGGTTAGAGGAGCTAAAGATCACAATAAGAAAGATGAAGACTGGTAGAAAATTATACAAATGGATACAATGTCGATAAGAAAAAAAAAGAAAAATCATTTGTCAATCGCTCTTTCAAACAAAACCACGCACACACACTTTCCTTCCTTAAAACTCTTCCTCCTTTATAAACAGTAAACTGAAAAATCAGATTTTCAAGGTGTGGCAAGCCTTCTAGGTACCACATCACTTATCTTTTTTTTTTTTCCTCAACTAAATAAAAAATAAAGAAAAAAACCCCTTAGGAACTAAGGCAATATCATGGTTCCACAGTCAAAGTTTAAAAAGACTTCTTTCCCAGCAATTCTCCTTTTTTTTTTTGCCCAGATTCTCATTTGTCTTCCAATATGTCTACTTTGGAAGTTTCATGGTTTTGTGTTTTTTTTTAAATAAACCTGCTATGCAGCTTAATGAAAATAATTAACTTATCCTTTGTGTAACAACTGTTTGTGAAATAAACCTGGTACACAAATTCAGGAAGACAGTGTCCATCTCTTATGATCCTCTCTGAAGATACGGATAGCACAGAAATTCTTTAAAAGGGGCTTTAATCAGGTTTCATTTTAAATTGAAAGACTTCAAGTATGCATGGTTACAGATACTCTCCTGAAAATAGGCACATTTGCCAGAGAAAACAGCTTTTTTATCCCTACCAGATAGGTTAGTTATTTCCTTCTTTCTTTTAGTTTTTCTTTTTAAATAGCAAATTTTTAGACAGCTAGGGTCATATGTTCTGTCTAACTATCCACCTTACTCTTACAGTGAACAACTTCAGTGCACTTGAAATCCAAATTTGGCTTGCTAAATTCATTTGGCAGATTGACAAGAAAAATGTAATTTGTAAAAGTAACTTGGATATAGCCATAAAATCTTTTTCCATTTCTCAAACCACTTTCTTTTCTTTTCCCAATATGTATGTACAACAAACAGTTCATGTCTGAGCATGGTTAACATTTTAACAATCTGACATATAAGCAGTTCTGTCAAGACAAAATACAGATTTTGTATGTTTGGCTCTGACGGACCTTTTAATGCTGGTGGAATTCTTCCTATTTTCAAGGTTACCTAATAAGTCTGTTAGCTTACGGATAACACAGTGTAGTACTGATATTCTCAAATCATTTACCAATATCTGCAGCGTTCTCAGTGAAATAACGCAGCCATTCCTTTAAGCAAGGATGCAGGGCTACAGAAGGAATGGATTATTATGGTCTTTTTCTCTTTCTTTTTCTTTTTCTCGTTCTCTTTTTCTTTTTTTTTCTTTTTCTTTTCCTTTTCTTTTTCCCTCTCCTTTTTCTCAAGGCAGGGGAAGAATTGACACATAGTTATTTTGTCTGTGATTATTAAGCTCTATGGGGGATTTTCATATCAGCTCCTTTTACTGCTTTTTACGTCTCAAAAAACCACAAAGTTGTTCCTGATGCTGCTCAGTGCAAGTCATTACCCACTAGATGGGGACTGAAGGCAACAAGTTCTCAGTTCGCAACTGACAGGTCCACCCTGAGAAGTTGCATTGCCTGAGGAGCACAGTAAAGGCAAAAACCACAGAACCACCAGAACCACAAACGACTTCAAGATCTTGAGTTAAATTTGGCACTTAGTTCATAAGGGGGCTTGAATTGTACTAGTTTCTCCCCCAGAAGGAAAGCATGGACCCTCTACCCCCAAAATTCTTGGCTACCTAATCCTTAAAATCCAACATCCTTTAAAAAAACCCAGAACATATCTATAGCTGGTAAACCCACAATCTGGTAGATTTAAAAATGGAACACTTGCTCAGAATGAAAAAATGCTAAGAAATATTGGCATTTGGAGTGAGGTCAGGATGAAAGATACACACCACAGGAGTATTATGGAGATGGAGTAGCTTGCTCATCAAGGCAAGGTCACCATCACTCTTGGAAGCCTATAATTGGAGCAGGGGACAACAAAATGCCATGAAAGAATTGGGATCATTAACATACAAATTCAGGATTCAAGTAGAGCAAAGAAACCAAAACAGACAAGACTTTTCTACAACCACACAGGCTGGCACAGGAGAAAGAATGATTCACTTTGCCAAAGTCACATTCTCATATGCTGCCAACAGTTCCTTATCCCCACAGCACCTTCAGACATTCTTTTCATTAATCATTTAATCAATCATTCATTTTCCATGTTCATGTTATCCTCTAATGTTTTTTTTTTTATTTTCCAAGTTACTTTTCTCTTGTGCTTCATTGGACTATAATATGCTTAGCTCTCTCCAGCTCTCAACATGAGAATTAAATGTGAATGGTTGAGCCCATAAGCTCTCAGTCAGTGCTCTCCAGATAATTAGAAGCATATACTGTTAGAAACATGGCATCCTTGTTCAAATGGTTTAGTAGGTGTTGGGTTAACCGTTGGGCTTGATGAACTTAGAGGTTTTTTCCAACCTAGATTATTCTATAGTTCTATTAATTTATCCAACGGCTGTCGCAAGAGAGGAGCCCCAAAAAGGAGATACAAGGACTCCCTGAAACAATATCTCAGCCTTGGTCATATTGATCACCTTAACTGGTCTACTCTAGCCTCCAATCGGGATGTCTGGAGACACGCTATTTTTAATGCTGCAGATGTTTTTGAAAGGGCACGCAGGATGACTCTTGAGGAGAAAAGACAGCGTAGAAAGAATTGTGTCTTGCAGGTTATACCTTCTGGGGAGTCCTTCTGCTGTGCCTTTTGCAACCGCTCTTGTCTGTCCTGCATTGGCCTTTTCAGTCATCAGCATGCTTGTAAAAGCGCTGATAAAAAGCATGGATGGAACCCTCCCTGGATCTTCGTTCGTGAAGCCTAGCCATGATGATGATTAATTTATCCAGAAATTACTCGGTAGTCCTGTGTTGCCTGAAGATACTTCAAGAACTTACAAAATACAGAGTAAGTGTATCTAAAACACATATCAGGAACTGAGATACTTAGTAATACATTAATAAAGAAATAAAAATGTTGTTCATCTTTAGGTAGACCAATAGGAATATTACTACATTATCAAGCTTTTCATAATATATAGCCTAAATCTTTTTATCTGCAAAGTAAATAAAAGTTAATCTGATTTCTTCTTGCACTTCCCAAACAAATTTCTCATCTACAAGCATAATGTTTTATACCATTCATTACTTTTGGTTTAGGTGTGAGAGAAATGTCCTGCTTTTTACTCCACTTAGGAATAGCCTCCAGTTTTCATGCCTTACTTCAGACCCCTTACTTTTTGCGATATCTATTTACTGCAGTACTCTATTCCCAGAAGAAGATGCATGCTGTGACACTCTGTGATAAAACAATTTTGGAAACTAAACTTCTCCTTGATGTCATGAACTTCATTTTAGTTGCCAGCTAAATGGGGAAAAAAAATACTCAGTCTCCTTGTGCGTAACACAGAAGGTAAAACTTGAAAAGGAATCAGGACCACATAGGTATGCTTGTTACTACAAGACAGAGACAAACATAAGACAGACCAAATTGTTAAAGCTGACTTTTATAAGGTGCCCAGGATCTTCTCTGTGAAGTTGACACGAAACAGATTATATGGATTATATTATTAAAAAAAAATATATAAAGCTTACTTAAGTATCACAGTCTGCAGAGCCTGAGAATGGGATGGAAGAAAACTAGCCTTTCACTATGTCCAGAAGATAAACAATTTTGTTCTGGTGATCTCAGGGAAAGGCATCCAAAATTTGAAGGCTTTCAGAGGAATAGCATATTCAAGTCAACAGCCTGAGCTCACTTTGGGCACCTGTAAAACCAAAAAGTCGTGGAGTGTACAACTTACTTGCTGCCCACCTGGAATGTCATGTACAAGGCAATGCAGTGTCAGGTATGAGAAAACTGCATGACTGTATTCATAACCTGAGGTAGCAAAAGCAAGACCTGCATCTACCAAAGTATTTAGTTTTTTACAGTTTTGAATAGGAGGAAGGCTCTCCCTCAGTGGAGGACAATTGGGTTAGAGGTCATTTAGACAAGCTCTAGACCTACAAACCCATGGGCCCTGATGGGATGCACCCACTAGTGCTGAGGGAGCTGGAAGATGTTATTGCTAAGCCACTCTCCATCACCTTTGAAAGGTCATGAAGAGCAGGAGAGGCACCTGAGGACTGGAAGAAAACCAATGTCAATCCAGTCTTCACAAAGGGAAGGAGTGTCAGAGAAATATGGAGTGAAATAGAACAAGCAGCCATGGAAAGCTAAAGGACAGAAAGGAAGATGCAGAAATGTCTGACATCACGGGAACAATTGCTGAGTGTGAAGAATTGCCTTAGAAGAAGAACATAACAAAGGACCTCATCCACAGCTTCAAGATGTCTAGATTAGGGAACTAAAGGATGTTTTGGCAGAGTGGGTTAATTGCTTAGGATTGCTTATTAGATAGGTAAAGATACTTGTGCCTAATTAAGCTGAACTTGCGAATTGTAACAGGATTACGTGACTAGTTTCTGTACCTCTTATACTCCCCTCTGCAGGTGCTGAGATAACGCTGTTGTAAATGACCAAGTGAGAAATACCATGGGAACCTTGGGCCCTTGGAGGCAGGAGGGCATATAAGGGAGACAGCATCAAAAGGTTTGCTCAATTCCAGGTAGACAACCACCACTGCTCTCATCTACCCAGCTAGTCACACCATCATAAAAAGCCATCAGATTGGTCAAGCATGATTTCACAAGGGATTCTATTCAGTAATCTTCCAAACAAATCGAAGTCTGCCCTTCGAAAGTCCCAAATGGCAGTTTTACTCTTACTCTTCCTAGCGTTTCCAATAACAGAGAACTTGATAATTTCATGATCACTGTTGTCTAGACAGCCTCCAACTGCCACATCATCCACAAGACCTTCTCTGTTCACAAACAGTAGGTCCAGCAGGGCACCCTCCCTGGTCGGTTCATTTACCAGCTGTGAGAGGAAGTTATCCTCTACACATTCCAGGAACCTCCTGGATTGTTCCTTCTCTGCTGTGTTGTAGTTCCAGCAGATATCTGGCAGGTTTAAGTCTCCAACAAGAACAACTGCAAGTGACTGTGAGATTTCTCCTATTTGCTTGTGGAAGGTTTCATCTACCTCACTGCTCTGGTTGGGAGGTCTGTAGGAGACACCCACAGCAATATCATCTTGACCCATAACCTAATCCAAACACTCTCAATCCCATC
>VWZO01017904.1:0-15463 GCA_013396975.1 Bucco capensis
GGTCTTTTCCAGTCTTGGTGATTCTGTGGGATTCTGTGTGTGATAGTAAAGTGAAGATGAGTCAGCAGTGTGCCTCAGTAGCCAAGAGGGCCAACCAGATCCTGGGATGCATCAAGCACTCCATCACTACCTGAGCGAGAGAAGTGATAGTCTTAACTTTACTCACCATTGGTGGAGCCTCACCTGGAATATCATGTGGAGTTCTGGGCCCCACAATACAAGAAGGACATGAAGTTGCTAGAGAGTGTCCAGAGGAGGGCCACAAAGATGGTTAGAGGCTTGGAGGGGAAGTCATATGAAGAAAGGATGAAAACTCTTGGCCTGTTCAGTCTGGAGAAGAGAAGGCTGAGGGGGAATCTCGTTGCAGTTTATAACCTCCTCACTAGAGAGGGAGGAGTGGGGCCTAAGCTCTTCTCTTTGGTGGACAGTGACAGGACATGGGGGAATGGTATGAAGCTGTCCTGGGGGAAATTCAGGCTGGATGTTAGGAAAAAGTTTTTCCCCCAGCGGGTGGAGGACCATTGGAACAGGCTCCCTAGGGAGGTGGTCATGGCTCCAAATCTTGTGGAGTTTAAGAGATTCTTGGACAATGCCCTTAGTCACCTTGTGTGATCTTGGGGTTTTGTCCTGTGCCTAATGGGAGTTGGACTTGATGATCCCTGTGTGTCCCTTTCAACTCAGGTTGTTCTATGATTCTATGATGATTCTATGAAAATGCCTGTTTGCAAATATGTGTATACATACCTGATTTAAATTCTTCTTAATGCAGAAATATTTGAGAAAACAAAAAAATAAGTGTATTAAGAGGAACAGTATGGTTGTAAGAAAAATATATTAAAGTTTTTACGGACCATTGGTTTCCAACTGTCCTATGTGGTTCATTAAACTTAAGTTGCAGTGTGTGCAATTCACATAGGGAGATAAAATACCAAAATATAACTTCAAGCTGGCTTTTACCCTTAAATGTCCATATAACTGGAACAAAGTTATTTTTATAACTGTAAAATTAGTTTTGCTAACAACAGAAAGTAGGATATCATGACCACTAAGTTTCTAGGAAGACTACTAGATTCTTAGCACTTGTTTAGTAGGTTATTAACAATCAGATCTTGAAAATCAGTATCTTGCAAATTTTATAATATACAGGTGCCATTTAATTTTTCAGTTTTTTTTATAAAATAGTACAAAATTCAGTAATATATAACAGAGCTTACTTTTCTTTAACCTTTACTGCATTCTTACAGCAGAAGACAGAATTGTGACATGCCTTGAAGATGCCTGCAGAGAGAATTGAGAACAGTAGTAAAATGGCAAAAACAGACACTCAGAATGATCAGTGGACTAACTTGCATGATCAGTGATCTTCTGTTATGAGGAGAATAAAGGAAACAAAGTAATATAAATAAAATTTGTTAAAACAAACAAAACCAAAAATAAGGGAGATTAATACTTCATAGTATTGATCAGTGTATAGGAAAATAAAATCTATTTTCTTCCAATATGCCTGTGGTTTTTCTTCCAAATTTATTTCAGTCTATCAAAGTCACATAATATCAGATCATAATCAGAGAATTCATGAGCAATGTAAGTCTTAATCCAGGGTGGGAGAAAAGCAGGTATTAGCCCTTTAGAAAAGGTTCAAATAATATAATTTCAAATATTATCTTTCCCTCACCTTTATGAAGTATATATCTACAAAAATAGATCACAGTATAGTATGTTCTCCATGACTTTATGATTTGACTTCAGATCCAATTCTTTAACAACAGTTTTTTAAAAGATACCAGAATACAATTCCTGTAGGTAAATAGGGAATTTTCACTTTATTCTTGAATGCTTTAATGAATTTGCATTAGCAGTATTATTAGACTGATAAGAAAAAGCAATTCTTCACTGACTACAACACCAGTCCAATATCTGAGTATCCTCTGGAAGCCAATAGTCTCCTTTGAACTCCAAGCTTGTGGACAAGACAGATGCACAGATGATTAGTGTTTCTGACCAGTGCTGTAATGAGGAATCCTTATGTTCATTTCCAAGGCCTGCACTGTCTATATCCTTGAATTTAGTTTGCAGTAAAACTTATTTGTGCACATATCTGAGAATTGCCTGGAGAATTAGCCTCCATTAAAGTAAATAGACAATGACAAAAAAACCTCTTTAAGATTTAGCCAGGGTTCCTAGAAGACATGAGACATCTTGCGGTAAAATCATTATACTATCAGAAAACAAGCTGAACAATGTTTCATTTACATTACAGTGAGTTTATAGCACTGAAGCTGTTGCTTTGACTTACTGCACTAGAATATGGCTTTCAGCCACACGTTTCACATACATACACAGAACAGAGAGAGAAAGCAAATTGCAGCAATAACTTGTTTTATTTCTGGAAATCTCCTGTTACAATCTTTTCTCCTTACTAACTAGGCTTCTGGGATCATATCCAAACTGAAGAAGAGAAGAAGATGAAGAGTGAAACAATCATTAAGTGGTCTGAACCCATAAGTTGGCAAGATGATATATGAGGATGATATATGAGGGGTCTGGGCAACCTGATCTAGATGGGGATGTCCCTGCCCAGTGCAGGGGGGTTAGACTAGATGACCTCCAGAGGTCCCTTCCAACCCAAACCATTCTATGGTTCTATACTTGGATTTATACCCAAGAAACATGGTGTTTGCTGCTTTTCTTCTGAAGAAAGTTGTCATGATGCCAAGCATATCTGTCATTGATTTTTATTTCAAACAGAAACATAATGATTCTATGATTCTATAATCTTCACCTCCATGTGTGTAAAGCCATGAAATCACAGTCAGGATGCTGAGAAGCATTTATTATATTATGTATAAAGAATTTCTATTTGAACTACAGAAAATAGCTTGTATTTTCTATCACTATTCCTACAGAAAAGCACAGCTTCAATGAATGAATGGTCCACGAACATCTACAGCCCTCTAAAATCATATGTCTGCTCAGAGAGGAGACATTCAGCTACCTAACACAATGTTGTGGGGTACATAAAAATAGGAAGTTTTTGCATCCCATCTTTCATTCCCCTCCTTCTCACCCACCAATTCTGTATTTCACAGGTTTTTTTTAATTTGTTAAAGTTATTCTTTATCACTTTTGCCCTTGGGTGTGCATGTGGTTTGTTCTATTTTCCTTCCTTTCCTGTGGGAGGGGGGAAGGCTTCTTTGAGACGCTTTCACAGCATTTACAATCAAAATAAACATTTAGCATCATATAGTGAGCTTAATTGCATATTGCATGCTGTGATATCTTATCTATCAGTTTATATATGAAGCTCATAAATGTTTTAAGCTTTAGTTCAATAACAGTCTTTAAAAAAAGTCTGTAGTATATTCTAAGGCAGTTGTTCAAGTGGTTAATTATTCTGTCTGCCTATATGGCATCTTACTTCATTTCTAACCTGCCAGTGTCACTGAGCCTTTTCTCTGGATTGAAGACTCATCCACCATTAGAAACTAGATTAAAACTAGTACTAATAGTGATATTACTGGGTGCCAAAAAAAAAAAAAGATGCAGATGGGCTCCTTTATTCTCTCATTTTCACATACATTTTCCTGACTTTGAATTATTGCTGTAGTATTCAGCCTCTTGTCTGCAGAGTGTATTTGGGGAACAGCACTACAAACGTATGATTCTACTGCTCTGACTTGATATTCCCTCTGTTGATTCAACTTGCTTCAAGCTCATATTTGATTTTCATGACATTAAATCAGGTAACTATTTATGCCTACAAATATGGCGTTGTATTTAGATCTTCTCAAGTGTTAAAGCTTTTGCTGACTTGAGCCTATCCAGTTAAATACCTTAAGCCATCTCAGAAGCTGATCTCTCTCGATTACAGTTCCACCATTTTAGAAGCCACAGTTCCCTATTTTCATCCAGATCACTGAGGAGGATATAAAATACAAAGAATACCTTTCCAACTGAAATACCACTGAAATACTAAATTAGATGTCATCTGTCAGTTCAAGTGCTCCCTCCAATAGGGGTTTTACAGATAAGCCAAATAGTCTACAGAAGTGTAAGAGTGTTTCACCAATATGATTGCCTTTTTCCAAACTTTTCACTTCAATACCTAACATGAAATTTACATAATAAGACTTGCATTAGCTTATGTCTGGTTTTGGTTCTGTTACCATCTTTCAGTTAATTACCCATCCTATATCATCTTAGGGATTTAGTACACAAGTTAGGATGTAAATCTTGCATTATAACCTCTGCAAGGGACTGGCACCTTCCATGCAGTTGACTTGGAACACATTGCTTATCTAACTCACTCATGAATAGACAGTGATCTTACCAGATTTTGCCACAATCATGAAAGTGCTGACCTCAGACTGATTCCATACTGACCAAGTAAAGTCAGGCCTAATGAAGTTCCAGATCACAGTGAAAGTCTTTCTTCCTGAAGTCTGAACTGCATGGAGGGTGCCAGTCCCTTGCATTGGACATCAAAGTTGGTCATCTGCACCTAAAAGCCACTGCTGTTTTTCTCTGATGCATGACACTGTGTCTGCTCTACAGGGTTGTGATCTCTTGTGCCTAAAATCTCCCTTCTATTATTAAAAGTCTGAAGAAGATTTCAAATAAAACAGCTTTTCAACTAATGTCATTGTCATTGACCACTGCTCTGGTAGCAGTCTTGCCAGTATCCTGCAGTTCCTGGGAGAAATCCACCCTCCACCTCCTCTGCTGTCCACAGTAGATATTAGCCTGGAGAGCTTCACTTTAAAACAGGCCAATGAGCAAGTCAATGGTAGCAATAAAAAGATGCCTCTGTCCTGAATATTAACATCAAATCTAGAGGTGACAAAAATGACAGTATCACCTGTAACAGGGCAATCCCAAATATGTGTATAGACTAGGGAATGAGGGGCTGGAGAGCAGCACTACAGAAAGAGACCTGGGGGTCCTGGTCAATGTAGATTTAACATGAGTCAGTAGCGTGCTCTGGCAGTCAGGAGGGTCAACTAGGTCCTGGGGTGCATTAAGAACAGCATTGCCAGCCAGTCAAGGGAGGTGATAGTCCCATTCCACTCTGTGCTAGTCCCATTCCACTCTGTGCTAGTGTGGCCTCACCTCGACTACTGTGTGCAGTTTTGGGCTCTGTATTTTAAGAAAGATGTCAAGATATTAGAGAGTGTCCAGAGGAGGGCTACAAAGATGGTGAAGGGTCTGGAAGGAAACCTTACAAGAAGCAGCTGAGACACTTGGTTTCTTTAGTCTTGAAAAGAGGAGACTGAGGGGAGACCTTATTGCTGTTTTCAACATCCTTACGAGGGGAAGCAGAGGGGCAGGCACCAATCTCTTCACTCTTGTGGAAAGTGATAGGACAAGAGGAAATGGAATGAAGTTCAGTCAGGGGAGGTTCAGGATAGATACCAGAAAAAATTTTTCTCCCAGAGAGTGGTAGGGCTCTGGACAGCCTTCCTAGGGAAGTGGTCATGGCACCAAGCCTGATGGAGTTTGAGAAACACTTGGATAGTGCTCTCAGGCATATGGTATGATTCTACGGGTGTCCAGTTGCCTCTGTTTGGGGACATTTTTTGGGGGGAAACCCAGATGAGAAGCCTCCCCCCTCACACAGAAAAGGAAGGAAATAGAATAAATCACATGCATAGCCAAGGGCAAAAGTGATAAAGAATAACTTTAACAAAGAAAGACAGTGAAATAACAGGAAATCAGCAAACCTCCCAGCCACACCAACACACCACAAAAGGGCTGCTCACACCTCAACACCCCCTCCTCCAAGAAACCTGCAAAACACAGTCTAGATGCAGTGAGAAAGAGATGCAGTGAGCTGGGGTAAGCTGGGATGATGGAATGGTGATGAGATGCTGAAGAGGTGGGGTTGGATGGATGAAATCGGGTGAGTAAACTGGCATCCAAAGAGATCAGCTGCCTCCCTGCCACACCTCCAGCCCACCTGGTTCAGGGAGGTCACACACCAGAAAAAATGACAAATATATCCTGAGCGCCATGTTGTGCTGCGTGATGTAGTTCCTGGTGTACTGCTAGTTTCCCATCCAGTCGCCTTAGGGTGGGGTGCCCACCACTCGCCTACACCATGCCACTTGCCCGCTGCAGCTGCTGGTCCACTGCCTCCGCCACAGCTCCTGCCACCTCAGGACATAATGCTCCATACCAAGCTGGCACTGCCCAGTGCCCTGCCCTGCTGCTCCGCACTGGTACATGGTCACGGGCTGGTGCAGCCAGTGGGGGCTGGTGCCAGGGCTGGCACCCCCACAGTCGGTGTGCCCCACCATGCCACTCCACAATGCAGGCCTGCCCACTGCGGCTGTCAACCCCGGAGAGGGGCCAGTTCCGTGTGGCTTCAGTGCCAGTCCACCGGGGAAAGGGGCAACAACCTCCAGCCACGTGGCAAAGCCTTAGTGCCTCCCCCAGAGTTCAAAAATAAACATAACCATTTGGGTGGGTGAGAATGAGGGCGAGAAAGATGGGATGCAAAAACTTAACTATTTTTACATATCCCACAACACCAGTGTAGGACCAGGCACTGGACTCTATGATCCTTATGGGTCCCTTCCAACTTGAACTATTCTGTGATACCATTTTATGTCATTTTCTCTCTTCTAAATTCTCAATTGTCCTGTCATTATTTTATACAAACATGAGGCAAGCAACTTGATGTAAGAGTAATTTCTACAGTCATTATAAATCATAGAATATCCTGTGCAGTACGGTCTTAATGGTTAGGACATTCAACAAAAAGAAGGGGGCCCTTAATCCAAGATTCTTTTACTGAGGTCATCTGCAACTTTGACACAGAAATGTCATTACATGAAAAAAGCACACAGTTTGGGAAGTAGCCCTATATTGCCACCTAACTCTTACTATAGTCACTTCTTCTTCAAGCATCATTTAAGAATCAAACTCTGCTTTCCCAAGTCTTGAAAAATGTGTCAAAAAATAAACCAAACACCAAAAGCTCTATTTTAGTGACTCTGAATTCTTGGGTAGAACTTTGATGTGTCAGAGGATTTAAGATGCGTTAATGAGATAAACAGTTCCTATTAGCTAATTTTAGGCAGCTAATCATTCAGACCTAAAGCTTTTAATGTTTCTGTTCTGAGGTTACTGACCTCTGGTTTTAGTCTAAATAGTGAGGTTAGTTCCATTATTCATAACTACCAGAGTCCCAGAGCATACATAATAGACAGAGACATATGTCTTATTTCTTTGATATTGCTAGGTATCAACTTTATCAGCTTATAGGTATTACACTTTTTTTAACTCTGAGACATAAGCTTTTCCTATTCCATATGTTTTTAAATACCAAAAGACAATATTGATATAATATTGCTAGTTTTCTGCATTTTGCTAAGTCATGTTAATACTTTTAGGTAGCATCAGAATTACCTATTTCGTATTTTACATTTCATTTGTTCTGAGTACTTTTATAAAACTCCCTCTTAATATTCTTAACTCTGAATCACACAGGCTGTAGTGTTTACTACAATGTTGCTACATAACTATTTCCAGATTTCCTTCTGTCCTCTTCAGTTTGCTTTGCTATTTCCTGTATTTTGTACGTTGGAGTTTTGAAAAATTATTTTTATTGCCATTTTCACATCACCTTTTAACTGAGGTGATTATTTTATTGCAGTAGTCTTTCATGAACATAGAAATGTGGGAGGTTTTGACATTTCATAAAGTATTCTTAAATAATTCCCAATCATAATTCATGCTTTTATGTTTCATATATTTCCTCCCACTTGATTTGTCCATAACTGTATTCAACTATGTGTAATTGCCCTTTTCAAAGAATCAGGTCTATGTTTTAACTGGTCAGAATATTGCTTTGCTACTATTTATTTTCAGCCTGACCTCAATCTATTGTCTCAAAAGATTGCCCTTTAGCAGAGACTGAATCTGTAGAGAGTATGGAATTACTCTTTAAAATGATGTAATGTGTAATATTTCATATACTGCGATCATAGGGCAAGCCAGTTCTTAGGGGCATGTTCTTTCAGTCACCACAGAAAAGTACTGCATGCAATCATCAGTTAACAATTTGTCTGCTATAGCTGTATTGGCAAAAGACAGATTTTTAGTATGTGATCAGAAAGTGTACAGTTTGGAAGCACTTGTATTTAACTGATGTCTAACTCATAAAATTGATTCAATGGGCTTTAATCAGGAAATCCTGAACACCTTGCATTGAACCTATGAAACGTAATAGTGTTTGTCTTTTTTTTAAAAATCCACTGAGTCCTGAGGTTTTAGAGAGCACCTAGGAAGTAGGAAATCTCTGTGCAAAAGACAAAATTTAAGTAACTTATTCATGTAGGTATTTAAATTTCTTTTGCCTAAGGTGCTTTCTACTTTAAAATCTCACCTTATAGCTTTGTCTATACAGTTTAAAGGAGAAATAATATAAGTATCTGACCTCTTTATCTCCAGTGGAACACTGGAACAGGTTGCCCAGGGAGGTGGTTGAGGCCCCATCCCTGGAGGCATTCAAGGCGAGGCTTGACAGGGCTCTGGGCAAGCTGCTCTAGTTGGGGATGTCCGTGCCCACTTCAGGGGGGTTGGACTAGATGACCTCCAGAGGTCCCTTCCAACCCAGACCATTCTATGATTTACTTCATCTTTTTGTTCTTGAATAGTGTTAATATAAATATGAACTCTTTCAGACAAAAATAAAATGGAAATGCTGTTCTAACTCGGTTCCTGGGGATATGTAGTGGGACACCCTCCAACCTTGGCCCTACTAAAGACATATTATTAGTACATAGCCAATTACCAGAAGGCTAAAATATTTTCTAATATGTTTCTGGTCCTTTTGGGAAATGGGCAACCAGCTTGCTGCTGTTGGTTATAAACAGTGGTGAAAAAGTGACACTTCAGGCTTAGAACTAAAGGTAGTTATGTTCCTGAAGATCAGGGAAAGTAATAAGATGTCAAGATCTGTCTGTCTATCTTGCTTCTATATGTAGACTGATTAAGTTATTGAATGTGAGGATTTAGCCATCAGTCTGGTTTGAATCCCCAGACTTAGCAGAGAAAGAAGTTGCTAAGAAGAGGCCTAAGAGGAAGTTACTGTGCAGATTGTTCATTTGTCTGGAGTTTCTTTCCTTATTACCTCTGTTAAGAAACCATTCTAGGTTAATAGTCTATATGCCTCAACTAGCATCTCCATCTCGTGGTCAATGGCTCTTTGTCGTGGTCAATGGCTCGTTGTCCAGGTGGAGAGCAGTGACGAGTGGGGTCCCTCAGGGCTTGGGACCTGTGCTCTTCAACATCNTATGAAGACAGGCTGAGACAGTTGGGATTTTTCAGCCTGGAAAAGAGAAGGCTTCAAGGGGATCTTATAGCAGTTTTCCAGTACCTAAAGGGAGATTATAGGGTAGAAGGGGAGAGACTTTTTAAGCGGTCAGACTGTGATAGGACAAGGGGGAATGGATATAAACTGAAGGAGGGGAAATTTAGATTGGAGATTATGAGGAAGTTCTTTACCTGGAGAGTGGTTAGGCACTGGAACAGGTTGCCCAGGGAGGTTGTGGATGCCCCATCCCTGGCAGTGTTCAAGGCCAGGCTGGATGTGGCCCTGGGTGACCTGGTCTAGTGATTGGCATCCCTGCTCAGTGCGGGGAGGTTGGAACTAGATGATCTTTAGGGTCCCTTCCAACCTTGCCATTCTATGATTCTATGATTCTATAATCTCCAGCCACAGATCATGTCATTAGTCTTAGTCCTTAAACATCCTCTCTAACCCTGCCATAAGCAAGGTGCACCAGTGGCACAGCTCTGCTGTGGTAAATTTCAGGCCACAAGCAGGTCCCCTGAGGTCCTATGAACAACTCAAGCATGTCCCTTGTGGTCCTATGAAACACTGTAACACTCACTCTGGTAGGGAAGATGGGGAAAAGGCAGAGAGTGGAAGAAAAGTATCAGACAAAACCCCTTAGGCAGGTGGTAGATGCAGGGTGGTTTCTGCCACACTTCTCATTAATAGGCCTGTCATCATCCTGAACACAGTCTGTTGTATGCATGGTTGCAGTGGAGAAGCAGGCAAAACTCCGAATCAACAGGTACTCCTGGAAGATGTTAGTCTTGGGAGAAAGGGATGGCAAAGAGACTGAGGCACCAAGGTACGGGCTTGCAGCACATTTTGGTTGTACAGCAGATGCATAACAAACACAAATGAAGCCTCTCTGCTGTGCTGAAAGGCTTTTTCCTTATTTGGGAGCCACTCAAACCAGGAGATTTTTAATCTTTTTTCATGAAAGTGTTGGTTAGAAGAGAAGCCTATGAAAGGACAGACATTATCATAGAGTATGCTGTTTGCTCAGACATGTTGGTCCCCTTTCCTTTCTCTGCCTTCTTCCTGTTCAGCCTTCTCATGCCTGTGTTGCAAGAAAGAGCGCTCTGTGCTCTGTACTGATCAGTACTTACCAGAAACTGGTGAACCATCCTAGTGAGACCTCCTAGCAGATGATCAGCAAAGGAGTGGGTGTACCCTGCTACACTATAATCAAAGCAAAGGCTTATAACATTTACAGATTATGAGTAAACTAATTAGGTTACAAATAATATTGGCTGGACCTAACCCCAAATATAATCATACTAAGATAGTGTAAGCAAATGTCTCATTGACAGGTCCTTAGGCCTCTTCCTCTTAGTTTCTGTGACGGCCATTTCTGTGGAGGACCAAACTATCCTGCTGTCTCTGCATATGGATCATCAAGGACAATTTTGGTGTCAAAAGACCTGAGACCTTTAGGCTTTTTCCCTTTTCATCTCCGTTTTAATGGCTGAATAAATCTAACATTCCTTGACCAACCACCATTTGTAAGGGATGAATGGCTTGGCAGGCGGAGACTTGGCAGCCATTTAAGCAGGACCTTGAAGCAATTAAGAAAATGCTATTCGTAGAAATGAGAGGGAGAGAAAGTAAGAATTGAAAGAAATCCTACATTTGATTACTGTACAGAATGTATTAATTGTTTAACTTCATTACAACCTAGTTGTCTCACAGTGTAAAGTGCTGGATGCATACCATGTTTATAGGCTTCCTCTACCAGGTATCGGAAGGCATCCTGGACATAGGCAATTTTCCAGGTGCTCTAGCAGCTGGAAGAGAATGAGTGGAACTGTAGGGAGGGAACAACTCACAGAGAGTTTGTCGCCACTTGTTTTTTGAGGGTCATCCATGCCAGCTGAAAACCTGATACTAAGCCAGAAAAGCTGTACAGGCACAGGTAAATGTTTGTAGAGTTTCATAGAATCATAGAACAACCTGAGTTGAAAGGGACACACAGGGATCATCAAGTCCAACTCCCATTAGGCACAGGACAAAACCCCAAGATCACACAAGGTGACTGAGGGCATTGTCCAAGCATCTCTTAAACTCCACAAGATTTGGAGCCATGACCACCTCCCTAGGGAGCCTGTTCCAATGCTCCTCCACCCTCTGGGGGAAAAACTTTTTCCTAACATCCAGCCTGAATTTCCCCTGGGACAGCTTCATACCATTCCCCCATGTCCTGTCACTGTCCACCAAAGAGAAGAGCCTAGGCCCCACTCTTCCCTCTCTAGTGAGGAGGTTATAAACTGCAGTGAGATTTCCCCCTCAGCCTTCTCTTCTCCAGACTGATCAGGCCAAGAGTTTTCATCCTTTCTTCATATGACTTCCCCTCCAAGCCTCTAACCATCTTNTCTAAGTCATTTACAAAAATATTAAACAGTACTGGTCCCAAGATGGATCCCTGATGTACCCCACTTGTCACCTGCCTCCAGCCCGAATTAACTCCATTCACCACAACACTCTGGGCCCTATCTCTCAGCCAGTTGTATACCCACCTGAAGATTTTTTTATTTAGCTTAATGCTTGACATTTTATCTAAAAGGATACTATGGGAGATAGTGTCGAAAGCTTTACTAAAGTCCAAGATGATAACATCAGCTGGTCTCCCTTGATCAACTAGTTAGGTAATCTCATCATAAAAGGAAATCAAGTTTGTCAAACATGACTTCCCTTTTATGAAGCCATGCTGACTAAGACTAATAACCACATTGTCTGACAGGTGTTTATCTATGGCTCCCAGAACGATCCTCTCCATAATTTTGCCTGGTATAGAAGTAAGACTGACTGGCCTGTAATTACCAGGGTCATTCCTGTTACCCTTCTTGAAAATAGGAACTACATTAGCACGCAGATTCACTTACATTCACTTACATTGTCTAATCTCAACTTGTTAGAATTATTCAAATTGGGCATGCGGTCTAACTGGAAGTAGGTCTTAGGTGCTGTGCATTATAAGCTGCTGTTTTTTCATCTCCTAATTATATTCACTTATAGTTAACAAATAAAATTAGATTATTCCAAGACTTGCTATCACAATTCATTTTCACATTGTAAAGATAATTTCACAAATTTGAATATCTTTAATCATTCAGAAGTTGACTACTACAAGGTTTACCCTAATTAAATATACATCAGTGGAAATTAATTAACTTACAACTTGAATTTATTGAATTATGAACCGTAATTCAAGTTTTCAAATTGAGTTAGATTTATGTTTGAAGATGCAAACACTTGAGCTTGACCTTTTCTTACAAAACCTTTATTTTAAATGTGTAAGTGGAAAAGTTACACTTTGTAGTTCCCAGTGTATACAAAACCAAAAAGGACAGTGAATATTGTTTTTTATTGATGTTATTTGAAGAGACATGTAAATCAAGATTAAATATCCTTGAAGTCTTCACCAATAACAAGGCTTATAAAGTTGGAAGAAACGTGTATTATTTTTATGTATTTTGGTATCACTGATTCTTGTATGCTCCACACTAAACCCTAAAATTGTCCTTGTGGAATACACAAATATAAGGAATAAGAATTTTTTCAAACTTCACTACATGCATATAAATAACAAACTGCTTTTATTTTTCATGTTATTTCCTTATATATGTATGAGATCTCTATGTCAAATGAAACCTAATTCTGACATTTGTTTTGAAAAAACACGCAAGTGAACTATTAAATCTGAGCTTAATACTGATTCCCCCCTTTAAAAATCACAAGCCTTTTTGAAAGATGAACAAAATCTGTATTTCAGAGATACATGAGTAGGAATTTTGATATGAACAATTTATAAGAAAGAAAAACATCCATCACACAGAAATCAGAATGAGTACAAATCAGTCTGATTCCATGACAGCAACTGAAATGAAAAGGTGAAAGGAAGGGGTCAGAGATTAAATAATTCTCTAATGCTGGTGCTAATTAAAGTTGTAAAAGAAGGCTTTTCTACAAAGGTGTTACAAAGAATGAACAGTACTGAACTGTATAAGAACTGAAAATTTGAAATCATTGTTTGTTCTGTTAAAACACTACTTAAAATGTTAATGCAGAGTTATGTGATTATTGTGTTTCAGTAACGTAAAATCCTGACTTTGTTCTGTGTATATGAAAAATAAATAAAAGCCACTTTCAAAATCTAAACCTAGAATTCTAATAAGTAGTTTACTGTTAGCTAATTTAATGCATCAAGACTGAAGGAAATAAATCAACTGTTGGCAGTGCATGAACAGATAAAGAACATAGTTTTATTCTCCTACTGTTCTGAAGTACTAAAAGATATTTAAAGTGGTAAACACATATTTGTACCACTAAATGACTATGGCAGAATATGTATATATGAATTGCTCAATTGACTAGAAAAATCCCATTTTATATAGTCACATCTTGAGAGTTTATTTCTTGGGTTTTTTTGAACGGAACAGTTTCTTATGATAACTTACTTAAAAGCATACATTTTAGTGGAGCTGGAAACAAGAATTATTAAATCAATGTTATTTATTGTAAGCTTAAGAAGCCTTTTACTGGAAAAATAAACTATCCTCTCCATTCCAAATAAGTCTGGACATCTTTGTGTGCATGGTTCTGCTATGTCCACCTCTAAATTCTCATTGTTTTAATGCAGAATGGTCCACATTTGAAATTAATTTATGATGACAAATAACTATGCTCATATACAGAAGAGCATAGGGTCAAGGAAATAGTTCTTGGGATACAGATAATGACATTCAGGATGGAGTTTACACTTTGGTATCCTTTCTTGGGCTAAGAGGTAAACTTTCACCACAGGAGAAAAAGGGACTTGTTTAAACAGCTCTTTTCTGCTCAATATTCTCTACCGAAGTTATTAGACTGTATGAATAAAGACTATCCTAGACTTATGGCAGTCCAGCCAGAAAAGCTGATTCAATTCCTCCAACTCTGTATAACCCTATCTGGGAGGGAGACAGATGGCTTCCTTAAAGGGAAGACCACTTAGACTGAGAAGACAGCTGGAGTAAAGGAGATCTTCTGGTTTTGTGCTAGTTTGGGTTGGGATAGAAGTAATTTTTTTTTTCTTAGTAGCTGGTATATGACTATGCTTTGTTTTTGCGCTGGAAACAGCCCTAATAACAGACAGATGTTTTAGTTACTACTGGGCAGTGCTTACACAGAGTCAAAGGTCTATTTTGCTTCTCACCCCACCCCATCAGTGAGTAGGCTTGGGGTGCACAAGAAGCTGGAAGGAGAAACAGCAGGGACAGCTGATCCCAGCTGAGCAAAGGGATATTCCAAATCATATGACATCATGCTCAGCATATAAAGCTGGGGGAAGAAGAAGAAGAAGGTATGATATTTGGAGTGATGGTGTTTGTCTTCCCAAGTAACCGTTGCAGTGATGGAGTCCTGCTTCCCTGGAGATGGTTGAACACCTGTCTGCAGATGGCCAGTGAAATCTTTGTTTCACTTTGCTTGTGTGTGTGGCTTTTACTTTATTCAACTGTCTTTATCTCAACCATGGATTTTCTGACTTTCACCCTTCAGATTCTCTCTCCCATTGCACTGGAGGTGGGGAGTGAGTGAGTAGCTGTGTGATGCTTTGTTGCCAGCTGACTCTACACAACAACAATTTTCTTGATCATGAGCTAAGGATGTGTAGCAGAGTCTTAAACTGATTAGCGAGGACTATAATACACCCTAAAACTTGACTGTTATCAAAGACATACCAAGATGCTCTGGTGAGACCTCATCTGGAATACTGTGTCCAGTTCTGGACCCCTCAATACAGAAAGGACATGGACCTGATGGAGCAGGTCCAGAGGAGGGCCACGAGAATGATCAGGGGACTGGAACACCTCTCCTATGAGGACAGGCTGAGGGAGCTGGAATTGTTCAGCCTGGAGAAGAGAAGGCTTTGGGGGGACCTACTAGTGACTTTCCAGTACCTAAAGGGAAATTTAGTCATGAGGTATATGGATAAGGCAGAGCTGCTCAATGAGTTCTTTGTTTCAGTCTTTACTGGTAACCAAACTTCCTGCAATGACCAGGACTTGGTAGCCCTAGATAAGTGTTGGGGGAGTGAGGGGCCTCCCACTGTATGTGAAGAACACGTTTGGCACCGCCTACTGA
>VWZO01017904.1:15604-30065 GCA_013396975.1 Bucco capensis
AGTTTAATAAGTCAAAATGCAAGGTCCTGCATTTGGGTAGGAGTAACCCTAGATATGAGTGCAGACTGGGTGAAGAACTCATTGAAAGCAGCAGTGCAGAGAAGGACTTGGGGGTCATGATAGATGAAAAGCTGGATATGAGCCAGCAATATGTAATCGCAGCCCAGAAAGCCAATCACATCTTGGGTCGCATCAGAAGAGGCATGAGCAGCAGGTCTAGGGAGGTGATTCTGCCTCTCTACTCTGCCCTTGTGAGGCCCCACCTGGAATACTGCATCCTGTTCCAGGCTCCTCAGCATAAAAAAGATGTGGACCTGTTGAAGCGAGTCCAGAGGAGGGCCACAAAGATGATTAAAGCATTGGAGAACATCCCCTACATGGATAGGTTGAGGCAGTTAGGGTTGTTCGGCCTGCAAAAGAGAAGGCTTCGAGGGGATCTTACAGCAGTTTTCCAGTACCTAAAGGGGGATTATAAGATAGAAGGGGAGAAACTTTTTAAGTGGTCAGACTGTGATAGGACAAGGGGGAATGGATATAAACTGAAGGAGGGGAAATTTAGATTGGAGATTATGAGGAAGTTCTTTACCTGGAGGGCGGTTAGACACCGGAACAGGTTGCCCAGAGAGGTTGTGGATGCCCCATCCCTGGCAGTGTTCAAGGCCAGGCTGGATGAGGTCCTGAACAACCTGGTCTAGTGATTGGCATCCCTTCCCATGGCAGGGGGGTTGTAACTAGATGAACTTTTAGGTCCCTTCCAACCTGGCAATTCTATGAATCTATGAAACTTACAGGAAGGCTGGAGAGGGCCTGTTTACAAAGGCCTGTAGTGAAAGGATAAGGGGCAATGGTTTTAAGTTGGAGAAGAGTATATCTAGACTTGATATTAGGAAAAAGTTCCTCATCATGAGGGTGGTGGAACACTGGAACAAGTTGCGCAGGGAGGTGGTCGGGGCCCCATCCCTGGAGGCATTCAAGGTGAGGCTTGACAGGGCTCTGGGGAACCTGATCTAGGTGGGGATGTCCCTGCCCATTGCAGGGGGGTTGGACTAGATGACTTCCAGAAGTGCCTTCCAACCCAAACAATTCTATGATTCCATGATTCTATAAGATGCTCATTTCTGTGGGGAAATTACTCCAAGGGTAAGCAAACATAATTGGATGGGCAGGGACTAGATTCAGAGAGCAACAGGTGGTTGTTGTCCAAGATTACTGATGCTCTTAATATGAGTAGAGTTCTTAATAACTACCATATTCTTTACTCTTTAGTGGGACTGGTGGATCAGATACATACGGATTGACAGCTCATATTTTTTAGAGATATATATCACAAGGGTATGTAGATACACATGTTTATGTATATAGGCACAGTGTTCATCTTTTTCTTCTTTTTTTCTAGTAGAGGCTTGGAAAAAAAAAGCAAGGAAAAGTGACTAGTAAGTGTACAGACACAGTCTCATAACTGTTGCAGATGGATCCCATCTACTTTTGATTGTGGCTTTACTGCTACCGCCAGTGCAGTGCAGGAGACTTCCAGTCTCATTACAGTGAAAAGAAACATCATTTTAAATTATGGACTCACCTTCTTTTAGAGCAAACCTCAACCCAGTTTCTCAGTGTAGATGTGCACTATGTTTGCATTTTATCAATTTGCAAAGAGAAAGCACTGATGTAAGAAAATGGCAACTGGTGACTCATATAAGCTGTCATTACTCTCTGATCTCCATGAAACTAAGATAGAAACAAAGCTTATAATTTTATGCACAAATTATAGAAAAAAAAGCTAGACTAATTCAAGGTCAATGAAAATGTGAGTTTTTGAAAACTAAGCTGTAATAGGAACAAATCAATCTGTTCTTTGTAGTTCTTACAGTAAGTAGACTGTTCTGTTTTTAAGAAGTCAGCTCTGCATAGAATGCTGAAGAAAGATGAAAAAAATAATAATCAAACAGCAAAGACAGAAGAGCTTCAGAAAATTATTATTTTTGTGATTAATGTTTTAAGAAAGAAATGATAAATGCCATTCCATAGATCGGTTGTACTCCTAATGACACTTGGGAAAGTTCTTTTGAAGAGCTCTTCCTCTGATTGCTCTTAACACCACCATGTTAAATATGTAGTTCTTCTGTAATTTGTACCTGTCCTTCAGTCACACACAATGGTAGATACCAACGAAAAATATCAGAAAGACTGAATTCATTCTTGATTCCTTGAGAGTTGTCTCACATAACATGCTAGAGAAACAAGCAATGATGAGGCATGGGGTCTCTTCAAATTTAAATCAATTTTTTTTGTTGTTCTTTACTTATGCCTTAATGCTTGTATTATGCAATATTTTCTCAACGCACTCTACAGCCAAAATTCAGTCAATAACTTTCACAACACAGAAAGCAGGAATTTATGAATAGTTCATGATAAGACATGAAAATAAATTCTTAAGTCTCTTACATTCTCACAGTCACTTATTTTTTTCTAATCCTAACATGCTATCATTGACATCCATGGTCATGTGTCCTGGTTCTAGCTAGGATAGAGCTAATTTTCTTCCTAGTAGCTGGTATAGTGCTATGATTTGGATTTAGGATGAGAATAATTTTGATAACACACTGATGATTTTAGTTGTTGCTAAGTAGTGTATATACTATGAAGGATTTTTCTGCTTCTCATGCCCAGCCAGCAAGAAGGCTGGAGGGGCACAAAAAGATGTGAGGAGACATAGCAGGGACAACTGACCCAAACTGGCCAAAGGGATATACCACAACATACGATGTCATGCTCAGTGTATGAACTTGGAAGAAATCTGGCCAGGGGTCACTGCTTGTAAATGGGATGGGCATCAGTTGGCAAGTGGTGAACAATTGTATTGTGCATCAATTATTTTGTATATTATAATTAGTTTTATTTTGGTTGTTATCATAACCATTATTATTATTATTATTATTTTCTTCCTTTTCTTTTGTAATAAACTGTCTTTTTCTCTATGCGTGAGCTTACTTAATTTTTTCTCTAATTCTCTTCCCCACCTGGCTAGGGGTGGGAGAGAACTGAGTTAGTGGCTGTGTGGTGCTTAGTTACTAGCTGGGGTTAAACCACTAAAAGATGCCTGAAAAAATCTGTAACAGGTGCCTCCATACTAACTCTGAGGACTGCAAAAATTCATACAGCTTTCTGCAAGAACTTGCATGACTCAAAATTTGCTTCTTTGTGGATGAATCCACTTAATATAAATGTTTCTTACTTCTCCAATCTCCTTTTCCCTTACACCATAGTGCATAGATAACCAGAATGCATAACCTTTCCCTTTGCATAGTGCTGTTGGAGTATCATTTCTGTTGTGGTTTAACCCCAGTGGGCAACTGAGTGCCACACAGCCACTTGCTCACTCCTTTCACCAATGGGATGGAAGGAAGAGAACAGGAAGGGTAAATGTGAACAAACTTGTGGGTTGAGATAAGAACATTGCAATGACCAGGAAAAAAAAAAAAATTGTAATGAAAAGAAAAATAACAGAGACAGAAAAAAACTTCAAGAACGACAAGCGATGCAATCAAAAACAATTGTTCATAACCAGCCAATCAATGTCCAGCCAGTCCCCGAGCATCCACCCGCCAGTCAACATCCCCCAGCTCTATATGCTGAGCATGATGTCATATAGTATGAAACGTATTGCTTTGGTTAGTTGCAGTCAGCTGTCCCAGCTGTGTCCTGTTGGAAGCGAAACTGAGCTATCAGCAGTGAATGAGCTTACAGGCTTAAGCAGAAGGCCGTGGGACAGAGGGGGCTGAGAAGAGCAGACATCAGAAGATATCACAAAAGTCTTTATCTAGTAACATCTAAACCATGTGGAATACCTCTGTCTGCCTTGGCAAAAGATATGGAAATCCTTTTGTCCTCCCCTCTATCCAGCTACCCTCTGAGGGGGATGCTGGCCCCCCCTTTGTATCATTGTAGTAAGGAATTTGCTTAGTCACCTAATTAACATAACCCATCCCTTTAGTTTACCTGTCCTGCCCCAAAAGCCTATATATTAGGAATCCTTTTCAATAAATGTCTCAGTTTGTACCCCCCCAAGCCGGGTCCAATATAGTTTTTTGACCATTATAATATCCCATCCCAGCTTCTTATGCATCCCACTTTACTCACTGGTGGGATGGTGTGAGGAGCAGAAATGGCCCTTACATTATAAGCACTGATTAGCAGTTAGCTGAAACATCTCTATTAGCACTGATTCCAACACAAATCCAAAGGATAGCCCCATGCTAGCTACTATAAAGATAAATAACCAAAGCGAAACCCAACCAAAACCAGCACAGCTTTGCATTAAGATGTTATCTTCCAGGAACAAATTTATAGCACCCTACAAGATTATATAATGATATTACCAAATATTAAAGCAATTAAGAAACTCAGGAGACTTCATGTTTACAGAAACACTCGGCCATGACTCCCAAGAGTGTTACCATTGCCTCGTTAGCAACACAGAAAAGCAAGGAAAGGGCAATAACTTGTTTTGCTGCAAAAAGCTAGTCATCCATAGTGGATAGTTACTAGCAAAAAGATAATCATACTAACTTCATATATTAATGCTTGAGGGGTTCATCTTCACCTTCTATGGGAGGAATGTAAAATAAACATATACAGAGAAACAGATGAATGATACTACTCACATGACTTCAATCCCATGTTTCAAGAATACATATAATCTTTCATTGCTTTTATATCTTTGGAATTCTTGGTGGTTTCCTGGTGAAACAATGTTTGTAACACGCAGCTTCAGGCATCAGTTTAGGCACCAAAGCCAGACAGATAGTGCAACTAATAAAGTGCTCTGTGGAGTCAGTGGAAAGAGAATGGGTCCTCCAGAAAACAGCTCAGAGCAGACACCTGACTTTGGTGCTCATTTGCCCTCTGGAGGATAACCTCTCCTGTCTCTTTTTTCCCTCTTTATTATAACAGCAGTATGACATACTGACAGAAGTATTTTAAGGCAGGAAATATGAATCTTTCTTATAATATATTAAGATTTTTTCCTGTAATATTTGCTTTCACTCCACAACCTTGCTTAACACTGTAAATGTTTCATCTCAAATAACCAATTAGATGGATTTAGAGCAGATTCACTCACCAAAATTATTTAATGATAATATTCATAAACTTTTTTTTAAAATGGTTAGTTACTGAAATGGAAAGATTGGCTAAGTCTGTTTTCAGTAAGAGCAGAAATGTGAAATAATACAAATGTATGCTTTGCCTGTGCCAATCTGAGAATGACTATGGGCACGTTAAAAAAAGCCAAATTTCTTTTGCTGCTGTTAAAGTATTATATAACAATGAAATATAAAGTTTATCTCGTCCCTTTTTTTGAATGTGCATATATAAAAGGAAATGTGCATATATAAAAGAAAAGATATAAAAGAAAATCTACAACAAATTGAAAATATTTAACAGTACTATGCTGAAGTTATATTACATCATACAGCCAGAAATTAAATACAATTAAATAAAAAAAATGTCAAGACACCTTGTACTTGGTGCTTTTAATTAATCAAAACACATTATAATTTTATTTCATAACTGAAAATGGATCTGAATAGGTCTTTGTGGAGATAATCACAAAACTCTATATTGTTCTTTTTTTTTTCTGTACTGAGTTGTACACATTACATCTTAACGTCACAACCAAAAGTTACAAGTCAAATTCTTTGTTTTCAATAGTCACTGAAATTTGATAGTAAACTTAAATGAGGATAACATTTCACCTAATGAGTCCCTGTGAAACTATCACACAGTCAAATGAAAGTGCTTACACTAATGTATATCATAGTTCACAGCTGCTAGGAAGAACCTACTATGAAAGCATTTATTTTATCTACATCTTTCCTTGCACCATTATTGAAGAGTTACCTTGATTGCTCCTATGTCCCTGATGGAAAATTTGTGCTCTTGATATAAGTAAATAAAAATCCAAAGCAGACTCCTTACAAGGTCCTGAATGCACCCGGAGGATGCATACAGAGGGATTCTCTGCCTGAGGCAAACTCTGTACCTGGTCCTGCTCTTGCTTGCAAATTCTTCAAATTGCAGAGAGCTTGAGTCAAGGAAATGACACCTGTGTAAGTGACTGTGGGGGAGCACCTTTGGGCTCAGCATTTATGAGGAAAGACAAAAGCTGTGGGTGGCCTTTCCAGAAGCAAAACAGTACTATTGAACTATGAGGAGGCAAACAATGAGATTCATGGAAAGGCTGAAGATATTTGACTGTACATGAGAAAGAAGGAAACATGAGAGAGTCTAGAAACAGGCAGGATTACTCTATTGCTTTCTAAATTCAAAATGAGTACCTGTGCACCAAAAATTCTCAGGAATATCTTATGGAAAATAAAAATTTTGCTTTTATATGACCGTTTTTGGTCTAAACTGTAGTTAATTTCTTCTTTTAAATGGATGTCTTTGGGATTGTGAATATAATAAATACATAAATATCTCAAAATAAGGTGAAAGGGGGAAAATCGAACAGTTATGAAAGCTATGCTTTTTTGCTATTAATTGTCAATTAATGGTATTTAGAAACTGTTCATTTAATTATTTAAAAAAAATATTTAAGGTAAATACTGACATGAAAGTCAAGAACAAATGTAAAACATTTCTCATTAGTAGCTATGGTAAGCAGAAACATGGAAACTTATTTAAATATTAATGTTTCATTAGATAAATATGAGGTTTTTAATAAATGAATATATTTTAGTCTAACTGATTGCATTTACACTTGGAATGTTACTACTGTTGTTTTGAAATTATGGTTTTGTAACTGAGTTATACCAAGGATTCTCCAGTCTCTCTCAAAGTTCTAATCCTTTATAAGTAAGTATGACTACATTAAAATTGTGTTATAAACTACTGTAGCAAAGTTTGTCTTATGAAATATGTTCCAAATTAGATGAAATCCCTTGCATTTATAGCAAAAAAGGTAGCCTCATCAACTTAAAATCTTTCTACATCGAAGTTCAATCATTGCTTCAGAAATTGTGGGGGAAAATTATTTCATGAACTCCGCTTTCTCTTAGTTTATGCTGCACTAACCATTTTCTTGATTAAAAATCTTGTCATAGGAAGAATGGACAAACTTTGCAGAGAAACCCAAAACATCTTTATTAGATGTTTCTGGGGGTTTTCAATTGTATTCTTTTATTTCTTTATTTTACAGAAATGTTACATGAAGTAAGACTCTTCTATTAGAATTAAAAGCTCTTTTGTAATCATTTTATTTAATCTTAATCCAATATGATTCCTAAAGTCATTTGCCATCAGATTTTCATTCCCTGTGCCTGAAGTGCCCCACAGATTTCAGTTGGCTGATTTTCTGTAAATCCTATCCCTCAGCCTTTTCATACAAATTCAAAAATGAGATGCTGATATCAAGCAAGACTTCATATTTGTCATAAAGTTTTGGAAAGTGAGTGAACACAAAATTCCCATTCTCTAACAGTTTCATCAATAATCACCCTTAAAAACTGACATTTTTGTTGTAAATAAAAATACTATTAAAATCTCATTATCCCCAAAGAGGTGAATGTTCTTGAATTATTATTTATCATTTTCAGAGAAAGTGAGTCATCTCCATAAGAATAGCCTCTGAAATCCCAAAATCTTACATGACAACAATGGTATGTTTCACAAACAAATAATTGTCGCGGTTGGGGCGGACAAACGACACTGCACAGGTTTCATCTTATGGTGTAGCCGCAAATCCAAGTCTCTTTATTAATTACAAGTGTCTTCTTATATACTTTTTCTCTAGCGCGTGTCTCTTTGCTACTGGTTACATCTAACAATAATATGGCACCATTGGTTAGCATTTGCATATTGCCAAGTCATCCTTGCTTTGCTAAACCCCTGCTCTATGGTTAGTCCTCCTCTGCTCTATGGTACACTTTGATATCTCCAAGGTCACCTCCTGACTCCATACCTCCACTTTTCCCCCCTTTTATATATTTGTGAAAAAAAAATAAAAAATTTTTTTTGTCCCCGTTGCCCGCTGCGGGGCCCCTTGCAACCGAGAGATGGTACATAGCAATATTAATAACCCAATTACAACAACCATCAAAATAACTAATCCTATTTTTACCATTGACAATAACCATCCTGATAACTCCCATCCATCAAATAAATTATTCAATCAATCCCATCTGTCATTAATCTTCAATTTCTGAACTCCCTCTTTTAACAATTGTGTACTCCTGTGAATGGATTCATTTATTAAGCAATTATGCATTATGCCAACCTTATATACTTTTCTACATCAAGTTAGGAGAATACTAGAAAAGCAGTCTTGTGTACCTACAAGATTGAGCTACTGCAAAAATAGTCAGAAAAAACAACCTGTTTCTTAATTCCTTTCTGTTTTCCAACCTTCATTGAATCTGTTCTCATAATGTCCAAGACCCAAGATATTTTCCTTCTTCAAGTACCTATCCAAAAATACTCTCTTCTTCACAAGAACATCCACTTGGAAAATATTCTACTATTCTTAAACAAATTCTCTACTTCGATTCTCTCTTAAAAAGCACTTTCCCCAAAAATTATATTCCAATTCCCCTACATTTTCCTTCTTTTATTTTTATTTAAAAACAACAGATTGTGTAAACCCTGGGAGTGGCCATGTCCCAGGATCCAGACAATACTCTTCTGATTTTATTAAAGCAACATGTTGTATAAACCACAAGGGTGGCCAGCTCTTGGAGATCCAGACAACACGCAAGCACAGCTTAATTTGTTGCAATAGCAAGTATAAACCATAGTAAAAATTCTTTTCTTTCCCTTTTTTCCCCCTCTGTTTGTTTTTTTTTTTCTTTGCTCCCCAGATGATGGTGGTAATAGCTAGGGTCACACAAATCTAGCTGGAATCCATAGAAGATTTCCACTTGTGGAAACACACACATAATCTTGACATTTTTACTTAAGAAATTCAACATAAATATAGCTTTTCAAAGTCTGTCTTGTTGGAGTTGCAGTCCCCTTCTCTTCCTTTTCATTTTTGAAAAATGTCTTTAAGAGATTGGTGTGCACACTCAACAATCATTTATCCTGCAGGAGAGTTCAGTATACTTCTCAGTGCCAAAATAATTCTGCAGTTTTTTCTGCTACACATGCAAAAGTTCAATAGAATGTAGTCCTCTAGGGTTAACACCGTCCCTTGCAGGCAAAAGAGGTACCTACTGGCAAGATGCAATGATGTCCTTAGCTTAGTTAAGTGTTATTTGAAACTGTGTTTTTGAAGCTCTTGTGTTCTGGCGAACAAAGCCATAAGAGATACCTCTGCCGAAAAAGATTAGAAACTGTTAAGTGCATTGTTAGCAAATTGGCAACATTGTTTCCTTCAAATATGAGTCCCGAATGTCCAGCATGGGACCTGATATATATAACATAATAATTCTGCACTTCTATATTTAAATCTCCCAAGTTCTGAGCACCAATTAACATTATTACAACTTGCTTCATCAGTACCATCCAGGCAATATCTCACACTATTACACTGCTTATTCCCATGGATGAAATTTTTATCTTCACATCTAAACATTTCATCACTTCCATCGTTACAATCAAGATTTCCATCACAGTATCACCTTATTTGTAGATGCATTCACTTGAGTTACTTTACAACCTCACACATTTCTAGAACAGTGAAATCCAAGCTCTGTCCTGAGAAAGAAATGTGTTACTTCATTTAAACACTAATGGTCAATTCACTGAAGCATCTCAGTAGCATACATGGAATCTGTCACAGTCAGTTCATGTGCCAAATGCTGAAAGATCATGCTTATTGCAATTAATTTGATTACTTGTGTGAACTGTTGTTTGCATAGCTCTGTCTCTTTAAGAACCAGTGCAGTAGTTTCCCTTGCTAGTAGCAGGCACGGGGAAGGCACTTCTCCGCACAGAAAGCCGCTGGGGGGGAAGAGGTGCAAGCGCTCCTGTCCTCTCAACTGGCTTCCTCCCCCCCTCCCCATCGCGCCCATCCTGGAAGTGCAGACATGTTGTTTTGGAGGTGGGGGGAGAGAGCAGCTTTCTTCTCCGGCTCGCCGGGACCTGGATCAAAGGGGTATTTTAACCGATCAAACTTTTTACCAATGTTGGATCAGAGGTTCGGCATAGCAGAAACTGAAGCAGCTGAAACTGTCGGCTCCAGTGGCTCTGAAAGCAGCAGTGTTTCTTGAAGCCTCTTGGGTGGCGGTGTCTCACTCAGCACCCCACCAGGTTGCCTGCTCAGCATTTCGCTCAGCAGCTTGCTCAGCATTTTGCTCGGCATTTCACTCCGCGTTTCAGGTGGGCATGCGGAAGGGTTTTTTGCGGCTCAGAACAGTCTTCCAAAGATGGCAGCAGCTCTGTTTACTTGCTTGTCAATGTTTTGCCAGACAGATTTCAGTGAAAAAGTCTGATATTTCAGTGCAAATCCATTCTAATAAATCTCTTAGCACAAATCCAGTTACAGAACTTTCTTGAGCTTTAAGAACAATTGCAGCACCTGTAAACTGTGTTCTTGCTTGTTGGAGGTATCCCCTCCCTTTTTCCCAGTGGCTCACCTTTCCCAGGTGTCTTATATTTGTCCGGACTTGAGCAGTAAATACCAACCACCCCTGCTACACTGGTACGTCCGTTCCCACAGCCAATTCCAGGCTGTCTCAAAGTCCCAAGCGTTTTTTACCAAATTGCCTGCAATTCGGCTGCTGCTGCTGCTGCCAGATGGGAGCCCTATGCTTCTTCCACACTGGCAGGTTCTCTTATCATGTCAGTGGTCACCAGATGTCATGGTTGGGGTGGACAAACGACACTGCACAGGTTTCATCTTATGGTGTAGCCGCAAATTCAAGTCTCTTTATTAACTACAAGTGTTTTCTTATATACTTTTTCTCTAGCATGTGTCTCTTTGCTACTGGTTACATCTAACAATAATATGGCACCATTGGTTAGCATTTGCATATTGCCAAGTCATCCTTGCTTTGCTAAACCCCTGCTCTATGGTTAGTCCTCCTCTGCTCTATGGTACACTTTGATATCTCCAAGGTCACTTCCTGACTCCCTACCTCCACAAATAATAGCAACTGCAGGACAATAAACCAAGCAGGACAGTTAGTCCCATGTAAAGCAGAGTCTTTGTCACATGTTGTATACTAGTGTATCTAAATGGGATTTGAAAAAGGAATAATCAGAAATCACCTGACAACTATTATGAACAATTAAATATGAGAAATATGATTGTTCTGTCATATGAAATACTTTGCATAATTTCTGAAATGGACTGTGCATAAGGGTTCAATGAGCACTACATAATACACAGATGTTTGAGAATGTAAAAAAAAAAATTTAAGTGGACACAAGAGTTGCTCAGGAAACCTTGTGCCAAAAAAACCCCACAACCAACTCCCAATCTCATACATGAAAGTAAATACAGGAAATATATGGAATTGATGTTCGACCAAGAAGCATTTCCAGTTGTGGCATGCTGCTTTGATACCTACAGCAACTCCCAAAATAACTTTTCTGCATTTCTCTAAGAGCCTGGAAACACAATACATCTGAAGATGGTTTGACAAGATCATGATGGTAGTGTTTATACACTCCCAGGATAAGAATAACCACTAAAGCATTTTGTGATAAAAATGGTTTTGAAACTACACAGACAAATATTCATGGCATCAGAAGCTGCTGAGATTGCTTAAGTTTTGGTGATGATGATGAAGCACAGAGAGTAAGGTATGGCAGCTTCTTAGAGAGATTCACAGCTCAGATCTGCCATTCAGGGCTGTACCTCACCACAAGTTGCAGATTTATCTTTTCCTCATTTGCAGGGCTGTTGTACTGCTTGAACATGAAGAAAATAAGATACCAGTGAGAAATGATGCAGGTATTTCAGGAGGATTTCAGTTCAGTGTGATTATCCACCCTTTACACAGTATGTAGCCATTAATATAGCCAGTTGAGATGTGGTAAAAAAGATCCTTTAATAAGCTCTCCATGCCTGCACAGCTTTGAACATAAATTAGTCATAAAAATAGAATGATCTATCTATCTTACAGATGCTCTAATTCAAGGTTACTACTGAGTTTGAGCTGTGAACCATTTTTAAAAATTTATTTTCTCATGTATTGATTGGCCCATGAAACCTAATGTCGTTGTTAGCACAGAGATACCTGCTTGTTTTGTAGTGTCAGTAACAAGTGAGAAAACTTTATGCAGGGTGTATAACTGACAGTGTTCAAGAGGCCACCCTTTGTTCTCAAATTATTTCTTTCCATCAATGTTTTGGTTTTTTTTTGAATTTGCAGTGTTTCGAGTTCAATTATTCATTCAGTAAAATCAACTAAATATACTTTCCTTCATCTGAGTTCATAATAGTTGCAATTACTTTTTTATACAATGGTTATATAAAGATATCTCTTTTGTAAAAGGGAAATTGTGATTTTCATCATTAGAGGAAGAACATTCTTTCAATCTCAGTCCTTACTGCACCATGCAAAACTAGATAAGAGCTGCTCATTTATTCCATAAAGGTCACTCTGTAGGAGCCATAATTTAGGTCTATTAGGGCAGTGAAGTTGTATGTAATGTCTTTAGGACTTGAGAACTCTGGGGAAAAAAATCACCACCTCCTTCAGAAAAAGTAAAAATTTTGAGAAATATGTGAGACATAATTTGTCTGTTAATTTCTCATGTCTGGACAGAGTATACTAATTGCCAGTATTTGTCTGGGTGTTCAATGCAATTTGGGGTTCCCATGAGGTAAGGCTCAAGTCTTACAATCTCACAACTTACTCAAATGCAAATTACAAGACAGAAAGGAAATTGAAATGCTCAGTTACAGAGAATATCTTTGGTCCACCTAAGTCCTAACCTGCACTGTGCCCAGCTCTGCTGTGCTATGGTTCTGTTGCATGGGAAAGGGGTTTGATGGTGCTGTGTGGGCTGCAGAGTGCTGCTGTAAAATCCCAGTTGTGCAAGAGAGGTATAATCATGGAGTGAGAAAGCTGGAATGAGGCAAGCACTGGAATGGAGTGAGGAGAAGAGGTTGCTGGTCACAAATTTCTTCACTGAAAGGTTGGTTAGGCATTTGAACAGGCTCCCCAGAGAACTGGTTGAGTCACCATCCCTGAGGCATTAAAAAGGCATATTGATGTGATATAGTGGTTTTGGGTACATGGTTGGACTCGATGATCCTAGAGGTCTTTTCCAACCTTAATGATTCTATGATACCCATCTCCACAGAACTTCTTGGCTGAATGAGTGTCTTTGGATTTTAGCCCTTTCAGTCAGAGATTGAGGATACAATAAACTATCTTGAAGAATCAAGCATTGTCTATTTAGAGGAACACTTTATGTATTTTACCTATATCTACTACCTACTACAATTTTTGGCATTATAAATAAAGGAGGAAAGAGGAAACTCTTATATAAACACTTGACTTCCACTTGCTGTTTGTTCCTATACAATATGTCATCTAAGCTTTTTTACGGATATCTAGGGCAAAAAAGTACTTCATCGATCATACAATATTTTCACATCACATGGTAAATTTCTGTGAAGCATTTCTAGCAGACAGAAAATTAACTGTTTTATTTTTTTTCTTTTGGTACAAATAAATAAAAAAGCAGTATGTCAAATTCCAGTGGAACATGTACTGGGGAAAAATACCAACACTTGCAGTTTCCCAGTTCTGTGCTTCTTGGAATTCATTAGGCCATAATGTCTGGAGTTTAGCTGAAACACATGAATTTCAGTCATACCAAGAATTCCCAGTGATTGACAGCAGTAATTGTTGTTACCTGATTGAATTACAGACATTTTTTTTTAAACTCTGCAAAACAATATACCAAAACGAAAACAAGTTTGAATTCCACTTTTCATGCCAGCAGCATGATATAATGAGATAAACACTAGTAATTGTGTTTAGTTCAATAGCACTTTTAATTATAGTTGAGATCTCTTTTAAAGTGTATGGATTTTACTAATGCAAAGTAAACAGCTAAAAGCCAAATGAAAGAAGTCTCATAGATTTTTGCTGTCTGATTAAAGTACAGAAACATTGCTCAAACCTCAAACAGTTCAGGCATTTTGAGAGAAAGAAAAAAAAAGAGAAAAAAAAAAGGCTACAGGATCTAAGCTAGAAAAGCTTGGGTTAAAACACAACAAAATATCTCTAGTCTGGGAATTTAGTCTCCCCTTCTTGTTAAGCAGGGCAAGCAAGTCATGAATAGGCTACTATATTTGTGTGTAAAGACAGATAAGCAAGGAAGTCCCATCACATTTCTTAAATTCTGATAACCAAATTGTTAAAGGGAGGTAGATTTCTCATCTTTTTATTCTGGGTGTGGAGACAGGAGACAATAGAACCGAAAGTGAACCAGTGCAAAACAGATCATACAATAACAGCAAAACCCCAAACTCAAACTGCGGTGTCTCTAGGCTGTC
>VWZO01017906.1:0-32881 GCA_013396975.1 Bucco capensis
ATCTTGGGAATGCCTCCAAGCCAGATGATTCTGGTATGAGGGCATCATACCTGTTCTGCAAGGGTACCTGGAAAGTTGGGGGTATAACCGAGGCAACGCACCTGCCACACCGAGCAGGAACTTGTTGCCATTGTTTACTGCCAAGGGGGTGTGGGGATGTGGGCAGGGAAGAAGTTTGCTTGCTGCCTTGACCATGTACTTTTTGGTTTATGTAGGGCAGATGTGTATCCCAATGAGCTCGTTTCAGGGATGATCCAAGGGTCTCCCATTCCTGGGTAATCTGTGGCAGGAGGTCCCATTCCTGTTTCAGTGTCAGGGAGGGCAGAGCCTAGCTGCACCATCAATTTCATCCTCAGCCTCTCTGATGCTCCTAAGTCTTGCCACTTCAGCTTGAAGTTATTCAACCTTAGCTTGCACCTGTACTGCTCAGATGAACAAATCACCTACCTGCTCACACCGTACACAGTCCCCTGCTACCAGGGAGAGGCTGAGACACTCCCTACAGCCTCCTACCTGGACCATGTGACCTGGACAGCTGTATGCTTCTGTTGGCACTCAGTTGGGTATCAATTGGATAACTTTGATCTGATTGCTATCAATGAAACATGGTGGGATGAATCACATGATTGGAACATAGCAATGGAGGGCTATAGACTATTCAGAAGAGATAGATTAGGAAGGAGTGGTGGGGGTGTTGCCCTCTAGGTTAGAAAATGCATAGGCTGTGAGAAACTGGTTCTCAGTAACAAGCATGAACAAGTTGAGAGTTTGTGGGTTAAACTTAAAGGTCAGGCAAACAAAGGTCAGCTTGTGGTTGGGTTCTACTGTTGGGGTCTACTGTTGGGGTCTACCTGACCAATTGGAGCCTGTTGATGAAGCCTTCTTGCTTCAGCTGCAAGAAGCTTTCAGCTCACTGGCCCTCATCTGTGTGGGGGATTTTAAGTACCCAGGCATCTTCTGGAAGAACAATACAGCAGGTTGTAGGCAGTCCAGGAGACTCCTGGAGTTTATGGAGGATAACTTTTTGGCACAGGTTCTAGATAAACCAACTAGGGATAATGCACTGCTAGACCTGCTGCTGACCAATGAAGAAAACCTCATTAAAGAGGTGGAGATCGAAGGAAGTCTAGGCTGTAGACTTAGAAGGTTCATAATCACTAGAAGCTCAGGCATGGCACGGAGTAAAGTAAGGACTTTGAACTTCAGGAAGGCAAATTTCCAGCTGCTGAGAGACTTGCTGGGTGAGATCCCCTGGGACACTGTCCTTAGGGACAAAGGAATCCATTAGAGCTCACAGTTCTTCAAGGATACCTTTCTTAGAGCACAAGAAATCTCCATCCCTCTATGCAAAAAATCAAGCAGGGCTGGAAGAAGACTGGTGTGGCTGAGCAATGACCTGCTTCTTGAGCTGAGGCGTAAGAATGAAGTGCATAGGCAGTGGTAGCAGGGACAAGTGGCATGGGAAGACTAGAGGGAAAAGGCTAGGAAGTGTGGGAATGGGATCAGGAAGGCCAGGGCGCAGATGGAGCTGAACTTGGCGAGGGATGTAAAAAATAATAAAAAAGGGTTCTCGAATTATATTAATCAAAAAAGGAAGATCAGGGTGAGTGTTCCCCCTCTACTGAATAAGGAAGGAAATTTAGTCATAAGGGATATGGATAAGGCAGAGCTGTTCAATGAGTTCGTTTCAGTCTTTACTGGTAGCCAAACTTCCTGCAACAATTAGGACTTGGTAGCCCCAGATGAGTGTTGGGAGAGTGAAGGGCCTCCCACTGTAAATGAAGAACAGGTTCGAGACCATTTACTGAAACTTGATCAGAATAAGTCTATGGGCCCTGATAGCATACATCCTAGGGTCCTGAAGGAATTGGTTGATGTAGTTGCAGGACTGCTCTCCATCATATTTGCCAAGTCGTGGAGGTCAGGTGAAGTCCTGGGTGACTGGAGGAAGGGTAAGATCACCCCTATTTTTAAAAAGGGTAGAAAAGACAACCCAGGGAACTACAGGCCTGTGAGCCTCACCTCTGTGCCTGGGAACGTCATGGAGCGGATAGTCATGGAAGTGATGTTAAGGCACATACAAGATAAAGAGGTGATACTAAGTAGTCAACATGGATTCACTAAGGGCAAATCATGCCTGACCAATCTGGTGGCCTTCTATGATGGAGTAATTGCAGTACTTGATGAGGGAAGACTGACTGATGTCGCCTACTTGGATTTTTGTAAGGCCTTCGAGATGGTTCCTCATGACACCCTTATCTCAAAACTGGACAGATATGGATTTGATGGGTGGACTGTTTAGTGGATAAGAAATTGGCTGGATGGATGCAACCAGAGAGTTGTGATCAATGGCTCTTTCTCTAGGTGGAGAGCAGTTATGAGTAGTGTCCCTCAGGGCTCTGTCTTGGGACCGGTGCTCTTCAATGTCTTCATTAATGACCTAGACATGGGTATCAAGCGCACCCTCAGCAAGTTTGCAGATGACATGAAGCTGAGTGGTGTGGTTGATGGGCCAGAAGGGTGGGATGCCATCCAGAGGGACCTGAATATACTCGAAGTGTGGGCCCATGAGAATCAAATGAAGTTTAATAAGTCAAAATGTAAGGAGTAATCGTAGATACTAATACAGACTGGGTGAGGAACTCATTGAAAGCAGCTGTGCAGAGAAGGATTTGGGGATCGTGATAGATGAAAAGCTGGATATGAGCCAGCAATGTATACTCGCAGCCCCAGAAAGCCAGCTGCATCCTGGGCTGTATCAGGAGAGGAATGACCAGCAGGTCTAGCGAGGTGATTCTGCCTCTCTACTCTGCCCTCCTGAGGCCCCACCTGGAGTACTGCATCCAGTTCTGGGGTCCTCGGCATAAAAAAGATGTGGACCTGTTGGTGTGAGTCCAGAGGAGGGCCACAAAGATGATTAAAGGATTAGAGAACCTCCCCTACGAGGATAGGATGAGGGAGTTGGGGTTATTCAGCCTGGAAAAGAGAAGGCTTCGAGGGGATCTTATAGCAGCTTTCCAGTACCTAAATGGGGATTATAAAATAGAAGGGGAGAAACTTTTTAGCTGGTCAGATTGTAATAGGACAAGGGGGAATGGTTATAAGATGAAGGAGGGAAAATTTAGATTGGAGATTAAGAGGAAGTTGTTTACCCCGAGAGTAGTTAGGCACTGGAATAGGCTGCCCAGGGAGGTTGCGGATGCCCCATCCCTGGCAGTGTTCAAGGCCAGGCTGGATGTGGCCATGGGCAACCTGGTCTAGTGAGCAGGATCCCTGCCCAAGGCAGGGGAGTTGGAACTAGATGATCTTTGAGGTCCTTTCCAACCTGGCCATTCTATGATACCTGAATGAAACATCTCTCTCCATTAACACTATCAAGAAACACTGAGTAAATTTTAAGTATCTCCACCTAGCTAGATTCCGATCTTCCTAATCTGGGAGTGGAGTTGGCATAGTAGTCCTAAAGGGATATAGTTTCCAGACCCTGACACCAAAGCTGAGTCCTAATGGCTTGAGGGGGAATAGACCCACATCCTCCAGCTCCTAGGACCACGCTCCATCCATCAGGTCCTGTGGCATATCCTGGGGAAGAGCATCTTCTTCTAGAAGGTGAGCCCCTGTGCAACTGGCTGCATGAGAGTCAGTCTAAAACACACCAGGAAAACAAAAGCATAAACCTTCACTAATTTTAAGAGCCCTGACTCTTGGAAAAGAGGATGCCTAAGCTTCTGGTATTTTCTCGTTAGACTATATTGTTTCGGTTCAAAGATGCTTCAATGTAAAATTCACAAGCATAGCAGAAATCCTTGTCCCTAGCTCACCACTACTGCTGACTGCCAAATGACTGTCCCACCTCCTGTACTGTGAGTCCTCTTCTTGGTCAGGACCCAGCTGCTCAGAATCAAGAGGAAAGGTGGAACATATTTTCATGGAAAATATCCCACATAATCATGGTCAGGACAGAAACAGGAGTTCAGTGTCTATTAGTCTGGACAGTGTCTAAAACTTGGGGCAAAAGGGAAGCACGTTTGCTACAGTTCTGACTATACTAGGTTTATTTTGGCCCTTCCCTTGGTTCTATGGGGACTCAGGAGCTGCCTATTTAAACTCTCCATATGGAGCTCTGAGAGAGGGCAGATGATTTTTCCTCAGAACTGGAATTTCAGAGTGTGTGTAGTGCCCAGGGCAACAGCTGGATAATTAGGGAGGAACCTGTTCATTTAGGTGCCTAACAGAAGTTGCATCCTGGAAAACAGGACTGGGGAACATATTTTAGAAACTTGCCCATCAGTTCACTGGGATTTAAGCAGACAGGATAACATTTACTGAGTAGATGTGTCTCATTTTCTTGGTTTGTGTTCCTTCTCTTTGTGATGTATTTTACCCTCAATATAGCTTCTTCAATGCCATTATCATTAAATATTTTCTCAAAATGCTAATCTTTATTTTCAAAGATGTGAGTAGTCCTAGTCCCAGCAATCCCCAGTATTTCATTTTTCCTCGTATTATAACCTACTTAGAACACCTGAAGAGGTAAAGATGACACTTCAGGCACCTCTGAGATAAAACATAAAGGCTAAAGAGCACCAGTAGATGCATAACCGAAAATTTTTGGCAACTGGAGATGAGGCAAACTTGAATTTTGTCACATTAAAGCAAAAACATTAACCCCACCCTGCCCCACTCTTGGTTCAGTTAAGAACACTCAATACTTGCAAAAGTTTTCATCTAGCAATACCCCACAACAGTCCCCTTTGGAATTCACAATAGCCTGAGAACTGGGAAAGAAGACAGTAGGATAACAAAGGCATTCTTTTTTTAATTGTTTAATTTTTGTTATTGTCTTGGTTCGGACTAGAGCAGAATTGATTCTGCTAAGGTGGTATTGCTTCTAACCAAGGTTCCTTTAAAAGTGACTGCATTTCTCTGAAAGCTGGCAGTATGTTTTCAAAACATTACCAACTTCTTCTGATAGTTTAAGCCTAAAATGTTTGGATTACAGCTAAGGATTGGAATGTAAGCTTTCTGTGATTCCACAGAGAAGTCAGGGAGGTGCAGAGAGCCTGCACCCATAGGGAAGGAACAAGCAAGACAGGTGACCCCAAATTGACCAACTGAATATTCCATTTCATACACGTCATGCTCAGTATAAATTCAGGGGGCAGTTCCCTCTGTGCTCTCTTCTTTGCTTCCCTTGCAGTCCTGCTTTGGGGCCCAGCTTTGCTGAGATAACATAGCGATTGGGAGGGAGAGCAGGAGGTTTAAATCTTGGTGCTGGCTCTTTATCTATATTTGTATATATTTGTCTGCTGTTGCTGCTTTCTATTAAAAGTAGTTAAAGCTACTCTGCCTTTTCCAATCCACAAGTCTTGTTATTTCATTCAAACCATAACAGTTATTGACATGTATAATTGCATGACCTTTAAGATTCAAATTATTAGTCAAAGACAGGCACAGTCTGAAAATCACTTGGGGTCTCCTGTGGCCCCTGGTGCGATAACTGTGCCGATAGCAGAGGGAGCATTAAACTCATTGCCCACGGTGAAGTGTGGGGAGTGATACCTGTGTTCCTATAATCCTTGTATGGGTAGGATGAGCTCATTAGCCTTCTGGCAGTCATCCTAGGAGAAGGACAACTCTGATTCCAAACCCGGGCAGATGGAGCTCGTTTAGCCCTGTAAGGCCTTCCATCTAAGAGAAGGACACTCTAATAAAACCTACGTCCTAAGGACTTCGCTGCCAGTGTCCAATGCTATAAGACCCAAGTCAAGAAAAATAAGACAGCAATATAATGCCCTAAATTTGAATAATATTTTTTTTCTTGGAGGCCTGTTATCTTTTTTTTTTCCTCATTACTACTTTGAAAAATCTTACAAAATGTTTTTTCAATCTGAAAAGTGACCAAAGCAACAGTAGTCTCATTCTTCCTTTTTTCATGTGAGAATTTTAAATGAACATAAACCAAAACATTTGGTAGGTAATAGAATCTTAGAAATCTACTATATAGACATCTAGTGGGGTTAGCAAAAACATCTAATGAAGCACTTGAGTATCTGAAGCGGCCCTGAGGTGGAATCTTATCATACACAGTTAAGAGTAACAAATTACAAAGCATATGGTTGGAAGAAAACTTGTGCTTAAGGCTTCAGGCGTAAAGTTCCCAAGGCATTTACACTTGTCCCACTGGATACCAAAAGCATTATGTTTTGTTTGGACTAGGTAACTTCCAAGTCCATATCTCTAGATGAAGACTTCTAGGGTAGTGAGAAAACAGGCTTTTTGCAGATAAGACCCCTAAAAAATTCAATATTCAAAGAGTGTGCAAACCTAACTAATTTGCATAACACTGCATCCTATTAAATTAGTCTCAAAGCAGTGACTTTCAGCTTTAAAGGGCTAATACTGTCAACAGAAAGCAGCTGACCACAAAATAATATTTGGATTCCACCATACCCTAAAGCTTGAACTCTCAACAATTGAGGTGGATGCCCTTCTCACCAGACTATGCACTGTTATGAGGAAGAGCTGGTAGCACTCTTGATGAAGCTGGACCATTGCACTGATAAGAATGAAAGAATCATTGTAAATTCAGAAAAAGAGATTGACTCCAGTCTAGTGATTTGCCTAGTCAACTGCAAGAATAAAATTCTTCAGCTGAGGACAATTTCCCATTCATGTTTAAATGACTGCTTAAAGCATGTCAAATTACTACAGGAATGAACAGCAAACCTAGTGGACAGTGATAACTGGTGGTAGAGGTGGTACAGGCAAACTTCTTTGTGGGAAACTATTTTTACTCTCTAAACCGCACTGGTCAGGAATCTTTTCTACTCTGCAAAAGTCCTGCATAAAACCTGTGTACTGCCCTAGAATATGTGGGATATTGAGTCAAATCTTCCCAGCTTATGAAAGGTAAAGAACTTGGTTGAGTATTCTAGTCACTAAGCTATAGAAGAGAAAATGGGAGGAGCAACAGGTCAAAGTTCAAGAAGGACATGGATATTTTAGCTTCTGTTCCACAGAGATGGCTAATTGCAGCTTACAGGATAGAGTTAGGACACACTGATTTTGGTGCTTCTACCCAGTTGGATTAAATGTCTCTGTGCTAGTATCCTGCCTGCTATGAATACTAACTAATTTACCTGCTTTCCAGGAGCCTGCTGGCTACTGAACCAGAGCCCTGAATACTGTTCCAGAATGAGGCGTGCTTCTTGCAACCATTGCACTGCCAAGCAGCACAGCGTCTAAGGTCACTTACAGAATGACTGCCCTCATCCCTATGTTCTCCGATGGAGTTAGGCACTAATCCAGAGTCAGTGCTTTGGAAAATCTGTGTTCCCATCCACATTTTACAGGCTTAAATATTTTGCAAAAGTAGGCCTACTTTACTATGGTTTTATCTATTTAAACTGTAATTAAAAGTAACAAATACTTTTAAAAATACAATAAACTCATCTCTACAGTTCTGCCGTATTTCAGACTTTCCCCAAAGCTTCTGTTTCTGGTTCAATAAATCAGATTATTATAAGCAGGACGTGTTTTTATGTATGCAGTATCAAAACACATCATCTTCATTTATTTGTATCAAAGTTTGTTGACTTTTCAGATGAGGTATATATACAATAGTATTTCAGTTCAGTAAAAACCATTAATTTACCTGAACAGACACAAGATTGACTGACATGAATGAATTAAATGCAGAGCATTCTATCCCTTTTTTCCTTCTGGAGTTTCAAATATTTATCTACTGCATTATGCAAAAGTAAGAAAACTACAAAATTACTTGGAAGCATGCTCAGCCTCAAAAGGTAAAGGTAGAAGATGTGATTTTTTTCTTCATAGAGCTTTAAAAGTTAACTTAGTCATTTGCATTTCACAGTCTTTTTAAACACAAGAATAGCCACAAACACACTGCAGGTCCACCTGTGTATAGCATTGTTTAACTAAATAAGCCCTAAAGAAAAATTGGTGTCTTTAAAAAACAGCATTGCAGAAAGGAGTTAGGAGTAACAACATGAGAAAAGAACAACATGCCAGAAGTGAATGATGGAGCTCAAAACTTAAGGGTTTTTTAAGTGGAATATTTAAATATGTATTTTTAAATTAATTAAAACAGATTAGCTTTGATGTAGTCAATACAGTCAGAGTAACTTAAGTCAAAGTGAGGGTTTTTTATTTAATTGGATCCTATATATCCCCAGTGTGAAAAGCCAAACCATCCCAATTCTCTGAGACTGTGTAACTGAACCCTGTCATGAACACTTGCAAGTTCACTGGCTGCTCTGCACTGACGGGCAAGATCATTTCACCCACTGACAAAGTCACTGCTCCTGGGACATGACAAGCAAAAGATAACTTTCAGTTTTACAGTAGTTAACCCATTTAAACAATAAGTTTATTTAACTGGTTGAATCCAATAGCTGTTCAGAGAAGAAAAATGAGGCACAGTCTAGGTGTTGGACAAATATATAGGAAAAATCTCAGCACTGGGGAGCTCATTTAAAGTAAGAAGTAAAAAAACAAATGTAACAAATCATGAGACTAAAAACGTATGTGGCAGCAGAGGTTAGCAAAATACATGCCCTGCAGTTCTAGATTATTCAGAAGTATTTTTATAAATAAATCAATATAATATCTGATTGGCCCATGACTGATTGTATTATGGATGGAGTTCATCTCTCACCTACCACCATACATGTCACATTAAGTTCTCTTCATAAGCCAATGCAAAGAAACTGGGACCTCCTGGAAGCCAATTCACCTCATGTTTCTTAGATACTTTGCCTATCTCTTCACTGACTAAAATACTTTCATAAAGTGACAATTAAAACCCTGCTCCTTTCTTTTCTACAACTGCTGTATCACTTCACCTCAAAAATTCTCCTTCCTGTAACTTCGCTATCTTTTCAAGACTACTTGCATGATCCAATGTCAAACAGATGCTGTACTTGTACTCCTAATCTTAGGATGGCACATACCCAACTTAACTGTGCATTCAAGAGCTGGAAGCCACAACTGATTACATCTTGTTGGCAGACCCCTGAATACAGAGACTGATCAAAGAAACTAGGATAGTACAAAGAGCACATGTTTAATGACTCATATTGATTCATTAGATGAAATGCATATAATTAAGTTTTTCTAAGTGGCTATTGATTCTGCACACTTTGAAGTTGATTTAGATATAACACAGACACACAAAAATGGGAAGAAGCAAAGCCAGTGAGCAATTCTGCACTAACTCAAAATCCTGGTTTTTTTATTACCTTGTTTTTCAGCCTCATTGGTAATGACAGCTCCCTTTACAGGTAGAGGGTAAGGCAGGTACCAATTTATTTATTTTTCATGATAACACCATATCACAAAATGGGAAAAGTTCATAATCAATCATTCACCAATTTGAAAGGGCTACAATACACTATAAGAAAACATCTATCAGTTAGAAAAAATCTTTGTGTAGTCACAATGTTTGAGTCTTGGACATATGAAATTTTTCTGTTCCAACATTTTAAACATAATTGCTTTTAAGCAATTCAGCATCCTAAGTTCAAGCATTCAAAAATCAATGGAAATAAGCTGCTGGAAATCAAAGGCGACTCGTGTAGTCACACTGTCAATCATTTAACAACATGACTAGATATGTATTAAAAGAATCAACACCCTTAGACACAGACGCGATAGATCAGATCTAGCAACGACACAGCAAGTCAAACTATCTTTCTAGCATGTACTTCAGTATTGAGTAATGGAGTATGCTGTCATTTTATTGCATCTCTAATGTAAGGCTACTATAACGAGACTATCTGCTACTGATTCCTATCACAAATACTCTTTTCATCATCTCAACATAAATACACTACAGCACTGGCTCCCAATTTAACTTTAAATAAGAAAGATATATGGCACAGAATTATGAAATATAATGCACCTCTTTTCCTTTAAATGTAACAGTAAGTATCTAATGGCTAAAGAATAACCCATGGAAAGGAGTAATACTGTGGAGCAGCCTTCTTACACAAGACTGTCATCAGTAAACACTTGAAATTACAGAAAAAGATGAGAAAACAAAGTGATACAAGAGGAAACCACTTCAGTGCTCATGTACTGGATTCTCACCTCCAGCATAAACTACAGGATACTGCTCTTTGTCTTCCATGGTTGGTTAGGATTCATTCGAGTGTGAAATATTCTAAATTCTGGTTGTTAGAGGATTGAGGTTTTTAGATCTCTGTATTTTGAAAAAAAGCAATTCTGTAATACAGAGAAAACATGATTATTCTAAAACAGAACAGAAATGACAGTATTCTGTCTACTTTACTGCATTATGGAGCTTCAGCTAGAATTAGTCTCCTGGTAAGAATGTTAACCACTATTAATGTGCATTTAGCTAACATTGTTATGAAGGAACTGAAAGTTTATCTTCCATATTAATTTTTAAGTGTGCTTTCTTTCTCAGTAGGTTCTGCACCAAAAGGACAGCCATAAAAATCTGTTTAAGATAAACAGTATTTCTAAATTGCCTTTATCATTGTACCTCCTGGAGCCTAATTTCTAGGACTAACTGTTGCGTCTGCCTGTTTACTACTGCATACAAAGTTATAAGCACAAACTTATAACCAAGACTTTATATTCTTTGCTCTGGATGGACACAATTACTTCAGTATTGTGTAATTTTCAACAGTTATTAGAGTCCCTTTTAGCAGTGCCCATCAGAGATGCATTAGAGCAATTTGGGGTTCTAGAGCCACACAATTCTCCTGCCCTAACTTTTGCTCAGTGTGACAGTAATGGGGCACATCCTTCAAGAGACATAAATATAATGGTGTTATGTTTTTGAACCCCATGTAAGTATAAGGCATGCATTGTGGATCATTATTCTCCCCTTCGAGAAAATACTGCTACACAATCCCTGACCCTTCCCATGATTTACAGACTGAAAGGCATATATTTGTTTGTGCTAATAATCTACTGAACTCATCTCCTTCTTCAGCACACAGAATTTGCTTTGTTGTAATATTTGAGGGTCTTGCAGGTAGTATTTCCACTTAAGATACAAGTTTACCTGTCATAAAGAAATTAATTCAAGTTGTTGGCAGACTCAAAGAACAAAACGGTATCTCTTATGTTCAGTTCATTTTTTTCACTTTTTTTTTTTCATGATTTTTCAGTTCTAAAAATGAAAGCTTACCTACTGGCTTAATCACATGACTCCAAAAGCCAGATGTCTAGATATGGGTCTCAATGGCTTTGCCTTACTCTGACCTTTTTCAATATATCTGATGAAAGGAAGGACATCTGTTCAGGAAAAGGAACAACCAACCAAAAAAAAAACAACCAACCAAGCTAAATTCCATCACATTCTAGTCCAGAATAGTGAGGCTCCAACTTGACTCATATCATGATTAAAAAAAAAAAAATCTATGGCATATAGTGTTACCTTTTATAGCTGACAGTGAGCTCCATTAGACTGTAGAAGAGTCTCTGCAAGAAAATGAAAATAGCCTCCCAAGAGAGTGGAAGCCCCACACAGCATGATTTAAATGTGGCAGCTGAGTTGTGGGTGGAAATGGTGGTTTCCATTGAAAATCTGCTGCCAATATACCTCCTATAGCTAAATTTCCCAGGGAAATGTGGCAGTTAGACCTCTCTAAAGTTCAGCTGCTCAGTTTTAAAAATGCACAGACAAGTAAGGTAGCTTGAGGTTCAACAACTGAACAGTGAAAGGTCCAGAATGATATACTGTCTAAAGACCAAAGAATAAAATTGACAAATAGCTGGAAGTAGAAGTGTGTAACAGGAAGACAGCAAGAAGAGGATAGATTCTTTAGTTTCAAAAGATCACAGGAAACTTTTTAGAAAGTGTATGCCACTTCAAAGACTACATCCAATTTTTTAAGTAGTTTGAGGCATGCAATGCTTAACATGTCTCATTGAAAGTCGATCAGCAATGTGTTAGTTACTTTTAAAAATGGTCCCTATATATTTGGAGTACAGATCTAAAATGGGAATAGTTGTGGCAACATTAAATATCGTAACACTTTAAAGTACTTAAGTTCAGATGACTGAGTTCCTTAGTGAATAAATTCCCCAATAGTAATATATAGGTATATACAGTCAGGGAGTCACCACAGCAAGCATGTTGACTGTGATAGGCCTTTGCTAAGAAATATGAAATAACAGGAAAAGAATGTTTCTAAAATCACTTCTCTCTTTCTTGTTGACATCTGCATCTACTTGCAACTCTGACTTACACATTGTCTTAAAACTATGATTCAGAATCCAAAAAGACACTTTCTGATGCAGGTATAAAAATCATGCCTGTAGTATGGATGGCTACTTTATTGCCCCCTGGTTTGATACAGGCAGTGTGACAATGCTATCTACCATTTGGGTTTTTTTAACAACTCAAGTTGAAAGAGTTGTCAAAAAAATGGAAGACCCTTTCTTTTCCTTTTGTTTGGAACGCAGTCAACCAGTCATGGCTTCAAATCTGGTTGTTCTAGAGTCCTTTAATCATCAGACTAGCTTTTCTCTTTCTTTCTTTCTCAGTTCTCTCTATAAAATCTCACACTCCTTTCTGTCCACAGGCCTGGCTTCACCAGCAGGGACAGAAGGCAACCTCATCCTAGTCAGTCTTTGCCTGTCATCCTTTTGGTATGGCTTTGGCTTCAGAATTAACACTATACTTGAGCCTACTCAGGCTGATGAAGAAATCAAAGCAGTATGTTGCTTCCTGAGGTAGCATCCTCATTGCTGGTCCAAGACGCGCAACAGAATTTTTCAGGGGATGTGACTGCTATGTTGTCTGTAGAAAACAATGCTGTCTCTGCATGTTAGCGTGAGCAGAGAATGCCTGCTGTGCTTACTGGATCAGAGGATGCTGGTAAATGTACCTGCAGTTCGCAAATCTCAAATGTTCTAGCATGTATCAAGTACCAAGCAGCACAGCTTAGCTAAGCTGGCAGCACCTCTGGGCATACACAAATAGTTGTTCTATTACAAATTTGATCAGCTAGAGCCTCGGGATTTTTGAGGATCCTTGTCCTCAATTTCAGTACCCAAGGTATACCTAAATTGTGCTCTCAAAGTTTGTGCTTTTATTCTGATTTATATGTTTAAATGCGTTTTATGAAAATCACAGATGTGGAATGGTGGAAAACTCTTATCTAATTAACATGTAAATGCACTAAATAGATGGTGAGCAAGGTATCAGAAGACATTTAGTGTCCCAAATATCTAGAAGGTTTTGAAGTTAGAGATGATAAGCTGCATAGGTATGATGTCACTTTAAATTATCTGATACCATGCAAAGTTATACTGTAACGTAGCCAGTAGGTAAATCTTTCCTGACTCCTCACCAGATGATTCTAAATTACCTTATGACTTAAAAAATAGGGAGTGTGGTATCAGCTGCTTTTCAGACGGGCCAATAAATTTTCATCTTCTTAAGGCGGGGTTTTTTCAATTGCAGAGTTCTACAGCAACACAATTACAAACTCCTGTGGTGCAAGAAGAATGAAATTCTATTCTTGCTTACACAACAGCTCAATTTAATACCAAAAAAGAAAAAAAAATGCTACTAGCAAATCTAAACTCACTGTGATCTGTTGTGGTTCTACCAAAGCTGTCCACTAGACTGATTTCTAAATCTGACTGACTGCTATAATTTTTAATGAACAGTCAAAATTATAGTAGATTAAAAAAGTGAAATGTTTTATCTGGTTTATAGTTTTCCTTAAATGCTGACATTTCAAATGAGTCTTTCCACTTTTAGTCAATGCCATTTTAACTGTTCAGTCCTTCCTCCTACATCCTTTTAAGGATGGACACAGCAAGCTTGACTGCTAAGACACAAAGTGCCATCCATACTACAGGCATGATTTTTATACCTGCATCAGAAAGTGTCTTTTTGGATTCTGAATCATAGTTTTAAGACAATGTGTAAGTCAGAGTTGCAAGTAGATGCAGATGTCAACAAGAAAGAGAGAAGTGATTTTAGAAACATTCTTTTCCTGTTATTTCATATTTCTTAGCAAAGGCCTATCACAGTCAACATGCTTGCTGTGGTGACTCCCTGACTGTATATACCTATATATTACTATTGGGGAATTTATTCACTAAGTGATCAGAATTTATTTGTATTCTTTCTATAACAATATTTGTTTTATAACTCTGACTCAGTTTCTGAGACTGTCTTTCTTTGTGATCTCTCCAGGTCTCACAAGCTAAGCAAAGACAGGCCACGTCAATTCTGAGTGTGTCAGTATTTCCAAGGAAAGCCTAGGTGCTCCAGAGACAGTACTATGACTCAGAAAGCAGCACACTTTCCTTGCCATTAGCGCTGAAATAAATTCACAACTGAAAAAGGGACAGAAAACTGTAAAGCTAGCAATATCTTTTGTCACATGGTAATAAAAAGAAGAGCTGTGTCTGTGTTTTGAGAACCATAAATGTTAATTCCAAAGCCCTGCTCAAAATAAAGGCATACAATTACATTCTATCAGAATTAGTCCTACATTTTCAGGCAGATATAAATATTTTTTCTCTTTCTATTCAAACTCCTATGCAAAATAAATGTGTGCTGGTAAAAAGTTGCTGTGACGAATCTTGTGAGTTAATGTGCTATTGTGAATGTATTACAACACTATAAGCAATAAGGCCTTTGGTGTCCTTTGAAACCACAGAATCACAGAATATCCCGAGTTGGAAGGGACCCACAAGGATCATCAAGTCCAACTCCTAGTTAGGCACAGGACAGCCCCAAAGTCACACTATGTGTCTAAGAGCATTGTCCAAGTGCTTCTTAAACTCCATGACAGTTGGAGCCATGACTGCCTCTCTGGGGAGCCTGTTCTAATACTCCAGGTAAAGAATCTCTTCCTAACATCCAACCTGAACTTCCCTCAGCACAGCTTCATGCCATTCCCCCGGGTCCTATCACTGGTCACCAGAGAGAAGAGGTCAGCACCCACCCCTCCCTCTCTGGTGAGGAAGTTATAAACTGCAATGAGATCTCCCCTCAGTCTCCTCTTCTTCAGGCTGAACAGACCAAGTGATTTGAAATCAAATACTTAACATCAAAAAATGCACTGAGGCTACTGTGTTAACACCTGAGAAATATTTCAAAAATAACAGTTGAAAAAGCTTTATGAGCTTAAAAGGCATTTACCATAGTAAACTGGCTGCAGAGCAACCATGCAGTTAGTTGCAACTTTGCATCTTCTACTTCCTTTCTCAAAGTATGGGATATCCAGAGAATTCTCTGAGAAGTAAGTTTCAGAATTAGCTAGTGATATATAAACATCTATAAGACTAATGTCAAAGAATATTTGTGTTTAACATCCTTTTTTGCCAGGGGTAACTGAAGCTTCATTTTACACCTCTCAGAAAACTGATTGCTCATGAGGTTTTGTAGTAATCTGCACTGAGAGTGTCCACTTCTTTAATACTTCATGCAAAATAAAACATTTATGTGTTCTTTGCTACCAGTGAAGGATTCATTCAACTCTTCTCTAAAATAAGTTTCTGTCTTCTATTTGAAGTACTAATGCTGGGACTGAACATAGAAACAGGGTTCTTCTCTCTCCAATTGACTGCTCCAAAGTTACAAAACTATATCCTTCCCTCTTCCTTTTGGGTATATTACTGTCCATAAAATAAGAACAGATCAAGAAAAGAGAACAGAAGCATCATGACATCCTGACTTCTTTACAGTCAATGCAAGTTCAAGATGGGAGAAACATGTCCTAACTACTATTGACAAAGAATAAAACAACAGGTGAATGCCGTGTTTGTGTAGATCACAAACTGGAGGACTTTGAAAACACTTAGTACACTGAAACAAGTAGATAAGAAATTAGAGATGTACTAACTATTGCATGTACTTAGTATGACATAGGTATCAAGACGCCCAAATAAATGTTTCCTGGCAGAACACTAGCAATCTGGACAAACTTAATGTCAAAAGTACAGTTCTATTTTGACTTCATAGTTCGACACAAAATAAAGGAGAGATGATGAAGATCCACCCTTTGGACTGCGTGACTTAAAGCAGAAGTTAAATGCATGCCAGTTTTTAGCTCTAGTCTTTATTTGCAACACCTATTCTCCATTCACAAAGTACAAGTAAGATCTTCTCTTGGAGACACGAAGGTGAAAAACAGCAGCAGGTGCATATCATTGGTGAATTTCTTTCACAAGTATCAGTTGGACAGAAAACATTCATCCACTACTTGTTAATCAAATTTAGTGGCCTGTTCATTACTTTAAATAAATTATTGATGACAGAGAAATCTGTTCCAGCCCCAGGAAACCGAACTTAAAAAAGCTGTGTTAAATGGCTGGTATTGGCATTTAAAGCCAATCATATCCTGTCTTGTCTTATTTGGCTTTGTAGTATTACAAATTTTATCATAAATCACAGATTTAGGACATAGGCCTCAGTTCAATCACAGCAGTATTTTCTCTTAGCCATTATAGTCCTTTCTCCACTCTTCCAGGCATACTTACTTACAGTGTGGCACTGTTGGTTCTTACAAATAGTAAAAGGACATTAGGTTCTGCAATCCCTTTTCATGTAATCAGTAAGCTTCAGTATTTTCTTGGGAAGGTGATTCAGGTGAGTAGCCAGGAAACTAACTTGGTAGGTCCACTCATCTGTTTGAAGTTATCACCATTTACAGTGTCTTAAGCTGCATAGTGCCGAGGATGTCTTCAGGAGTTATCTATCCCCTAGGCGTTTCATTCTTTACTGTAGATATTTAAATTTATTATTGACATCAAAGATGGCTCAGAATTACCTCTCCTTTCCCTGTCCTGAGCTGACACCACTAGAAGCAGTGCTTCATATCAAACATTAGTAAGAAGTGATGTCTTTGAAACAGCTGTCTCAACTTATTGAAAAAGTTCAATATAAGCTGTGTATTTTTAGGGAAAAACCAACCAATCAAAAAACAAACAAACCACCAAATGATTATTTTTTCCCGTTTTTCTTTCAACTTCTTTTTGTTTTATCACTTCTTTTTTGTGCTGCATTTCTTTCCTATTTTTACATATACACCTATGTGGATTTTTCTGCTAGAGTGGGCTAGTGATTTAGAACATGCGGAAAGTTTCCTTCATATTTGAATTGGTTTCTTCTTTTCTTCATACTCTGTTGGCAATATTTTGGGTGTCTGACCTCATAAAAAATGAATATTTGGGGGAAAAATAAAGATAATTACAACTTTATTTTACTCATGATTTTCCCTGCCTCTTTTTTTAGTTGATTCTACCAGAGTTCAGATCATTTTCACTAAGGTGGAGAATAGGTGCAGTCAACGATGTTCTATGATAGCATGGATGCCACTTACAGATAAAACTTTTTCAAAGTCATCTATGTTATTTGTATTGGCTGTACACTGAAGCAAGGAATAAGATGGAGTTCCCTGTCAATCCAGCTGCTAGTATTCACCAGTAAATCATCCTGTCTCCAAAGCCCTGACTTGGGATGCTCCCAGTCCACAAGTCATTTTTCAACTGCACACACAGTCGATACACTACTGCTCAGAAGAACGGTTGGTAGGAGGATGTAGGCAGCTCTGTAGTACCCTACACCCCGTGTACAATGTTGCTCATGGCTTTTCAAGCTTAGTGTAAGGCTAATAACCAAGACTGTCATATCACCAAAATACACATTAATAAAGAGATTTCTTAAATATTCTCAGTTTCAAAACTTCAGAATCAAGATTTTTACAGAAATGTTGTAGAAATAATTCACAAATTATTTAATAGGGAGAGTTAACTCCAATGACCCAGCCATCCCATCCAACCCACAAATAAGCCAGACCAACTAGCGCAGTGACAAATGTTCCTTAGTTGGCTTGCAAGATGAGAGGCAGAAAGACAACTACCTCAAGGGTGTGTATGACTCTGCTGGATCCTCTTGCACCACTCCAGGGAAACATTCTTATTTGATTATCCCTTTGAAATGGCTGTACACCAACATACGCAGCATGGGGAATAAACAGGAGAACTAGAGAGGTTGGTAGGGTCACAGGGCCATGACCCCACTGCAATTGCAGAGACATGGTGGGATGGCTCACATAACTGAAATGATGTCATGGATGGCTACATAGTTTTTAGGAAAGATAGACCAGCAAGGCAAGGTAATGGAGCTGCTTTTTCTGTGAAAGAGCAACTGGAATGTATTGAGCTCTCCCTACGGGGCATATTATTATGGGTGACACTGTAGTGGGTGTTTACTACAGGCCACCTGATCAGAAAGAGGAAATTAATGAGGCCTATGGACAGTTGAACATAGCCTCACAAATGCCCTGATTGTCATGAGGGACTTCAGCCACTCTGCTATTTACTGGAAAAACAACACAGCAAGGCACAAACAGTCTGGTAGGTTCCTGCAGTGCACTGATAACTTTTTCACAAAGGAGGTATAGGAACCAAGGAGGAGAGGTGTCCTGCTGGACCTTGCACTAATGAACAAAGAAGATCTGGTTGGAGATGTGAAGGTTGGGGACAGCCTTGGATGCAGTGACCGTGAGATGGTGGAGTTCAGGATAATGCAAGGAAGAAGCAGGTCAATAGGTAGTATTGTAACCCTGGACTTCAGGGGAAGTAACTTTGACCTCTTCAGAGACCTACTTGAAAGAATCCCATGGGTTAGGACTCTAGAAGGTGGGAGGGCCCAGGACAGCTAGAGGCAAGAGAGAAAGTGTGGAGAAAGTAAGACTCTCCCTTAGACAGGAGGATTGGATTAGAGATCATCTACGCAAACTAGACACCCACAAATCCATGGGCCCCAATGTGATGCATCCAGGAGTGCAGAGGGAGCTGGCTGATGTTATTGCTAGCCACTCTCCATCATCTTTGAAAGGTCATGGAGAACAGGAGAGGTGCCTGAGGACTGGAGGAAAGCCAGTATCACTCCAGTCTTCTGAAGGGGCAAGAAGGAGAACCCAGGAAACTGTAGGCCAGTCAGCCGTTCCTCCATTTGTGGAAAGGTTATGGAGGTCATCTCTAAGCATAGCCTTCTGTGATGGCATGACTGGCTGGGCAGAGGACAGAAGAGCAGTGCATGTTCTCTACCTGGATTTCAGCAAGGCTTTTGACACTGTTTCCCATAACATCTTCACAGGTAAGCTTAGGAAGTGTGGGTTAGATGAGTGAACAGTGAGGTGGATTGAGAATTGGCTGAACAACAGAGCTCAGAGGGTTGTAATCAGTGCTGCAGAGTCTAGTTGGATGCCTGTAGCTAACAGTGTTCCCCAGTACTGGGTCCAGACTTGTTTAACATCTTCCTCAATAACACAAAACTGAGAGGAGTGGCTGTCCCAGAAGGCTGTGTTACCATTCAGCAAGACCTGGATAGGATGGAGAGATGGACAGAGAGGAACCTAATGGAGTTTAACAAGGGCAAATGTATAGTCCTGCACCTAGGGAGGAATAACTCCATGCACCAGTACAAGTTAGGAGTTGACTTTCTGCAAAAAATGACCTAGAGGTCCCGGTGGACAACAAGTTAACCATGAGCCAGCAGTGTGCTCTTGTAGCCAAGAAGGCCAATGGTCTCCTGGGTTGCATTAAGAAGACAGAGACCAGCAGGTCAAAGGAAGTTCTCCTCCCCCTCTACTCTGCACTAGTGAAGCCGCATCAGGAGTACTGTGTCCAGTTCTGGGATCCCCAATTCAAGACAGACAAGAAGCAACTGGAGAGAGTTGAACTGAGGGCTACAAAGATGATGAGGGGACTGAAGAATGTCTCATAAGAGGAAAGGTTGAGAGATCTTGGGCTGTTTAGCCTGGAGAAGAAAAGACTGAGAGGGGATCTTATAAATATCTAAAGGGTGGGTGTCAAGAGACTGAGGCCATACTCTTTTCAGTGGCACCAAGGGATAGGACAAGGGGCAACGAGCACAAACTAGAAGACAGGAAGTTCCACCTAAACATATGGAAAAACTTTGTTCCTTTGATGGTGATGGAGCACTGGAACGGGCTGCCCAGAGAGACTCTGGAGACTTTCAAAATCTGCCTAGATGCTTTCCTGGGCAATCTGATCTAGGTGAATCTGCTTTAGCAAAGGTGTTGGATTAGTTGATCCCCAAGGGTCCTTTCCATTCCCTACCATTCTGTGATTCAGTGAATTTCCCATAGTGAAAAGAGAAATGTGTATGGCTATTTGCAGAATGTTGTTGAGGAAATTATCTCCCAAGAATTACTGGATGTTCTGTGGTTTGGAAGTTTTGTTTGTTGTTTTTTGTTTTGCTTTTCTTGTTGTTGTTGGTTTTGGGGTTTTTTTTTGTTTCCTTTTTCATACTTCCTGCATTGTCTTAATTTATTTTTTGGCTGATGACATCATCTCCAGGTAGATCCTTCCACAGAAAACACTGTGGCTGTAAGTGGATTACTACATGAGAAACATGCCAAGCACCTGCCATTTGAAAGAACATGAGCGTATCACTGCAGCAACTTATAAGTCTGGGAACTCTCTGCAGAAAACATATCCCAAATCTGTTGTCTGCTGTTGCTGTGCAGTTGGATCAGCACTCTCCATGCTCCTGCCTCTGATTTTATTTTTAATCCCCTGCCTTTAGTAGGCTAGTACTCCTGGCACATGTAGATCCTGCAGCTTGTTGCCACTAAAATTGCTATTCCCAATCCAGATGGTGGTAGGAGGAAACAAACTGATTCCTTTGTGTAGTCACCTATAGACAATAGCTACTAGCATGCAGAGCCACATACCAAATGCTAGTGTATATTTTGTTGATGTTTCAGACCCAATTTTGCATCTTTCTAATCATTAATCAACATTCAGACAAAGGATATACTGCTGAATCCAGACAGCAGCCAATACAGACCTCTAATACATTATGGATTCTCTGTCAGCAGATTTATTTATTGTTTGCAGTGTTCTGTTTGAAAATCCCTATACTTTCACTTATTTTATTTATTTACTTACTTATTTCTGTTTAGCTGGATTTATAAAGCAGTGATGCTTCTTTTATTAACATTTTTTACAAACACTGAATGGTGGATTACTTTATATAAAATATATTTAGAATATTATTCTTGGTATTTACCACAACTAATGAAAATCTTTAGCAAATATACCATTAAATGAAATACAATTAAATTGTATAGCCAGTGTTAAGAGTACCATTTTTCCTCAGGTAAATATTCAGTGATTCATTTTATCATTATTTGACACTACAGTAAAGTTTGACTGTCATCTCAGAGAGAAATGATTATGCATTTGTCTGTACTTCCAGCATTTAGTGGGATTTTTCACAGTATCATAAAAGCACGCAACAATAAGGACCTCAACTGTTCTGTGGTTAGGCTTTAACACAAATGCATCAGTGGACCTTGGGTTCTTCACAGCATGCAATCATGCTCTGCTACCAAATTAATGTTAAAATATGTATGTCCTGGCTTCTGATTTATAGTATCACTGACAAATAGTAAAAATGACAGGCATGCCATAAAGTTTATGGATGGAGTGATGGCATGTACAATGATATCTCATAAAGAATAAAGGGGGAAAAGTTATTTATTCTTGTGGATTCAAGAACTAAAATACAGATAGACTGGCTGCATGCACAGACTTTTTCATAAATATCCCACAGTGCACCCTGTTGTACAGCAGCCATACATTAATTAGAGCATTCAGCAGACACTGCAATGTGTTACACTCACCCAAGTGAATCTTCATTTTTCACATGCAGGGCCTTACTAATTAAAATCAGCTTTGCAATTAAATGTGGAAAATTCTGTTAAACTTTCAAGCGTGGTTTAGAAAAAATGTTTTTATTTTCAGGGTATTTTATTTTGATGCAGATGAATTTTCCATCAAAGTGAGACCAGTAAAAGGGAGGTATGAGGATTTCTCTTTTTTGTATTATAGATGCTTCTCTCAGTTGCAAGCTGCAATGCTCCACTATCTCTCTGTCAGTACCTGGCCCTGTTCCAATGCTTTTAGTGAGTGCTATCTGTCAAGGCATGAATAATACAGCCCCTAGGCTGTCGGCAGAATCCAAATGAGGCATACATCAGGAAGCAAGCACTCGACTTTAGCTCCAGAACATGCTCCTGTGAAGACAGGCAATTATTCACCCACGGCTGCAGCCATGGCAATCAAACTGGTGGGTGAAAAGGTATATGAAATGGAAAAAATTTGAATAAGAAACATGGCACAAGACACAGAAAATCAATAATTTTCTAATAACAGAGAGAAATTTGTGCCTTTTAATTTCAAAGTTTGGGAGCCTAAATTATTTTATTCACTCTGTTCTAAAATATAGAAGAATAACTACAGTATATAAGCCAAGGCAATACAAAGGTATGTGGGGCTTTTCCTAATCAAAACAGCAATGCTAAACGCTAAGGTATTTATAAATTCAGATAAATCTGTTATATAAAGTTACAAATTTCATGCATATAAAACTGAAAGATACTCAAAACTCTTCTATCTGTGTAACATAACAGAAACAGAGACAGCCTAGTAAAGCAACAAAGAACTGGTGATACTGAGAAATCAAACAGTATATTTTATAAAGTTATGAAAAATTCATACATTATAGATCCAAACATTATGTTATAATTGCTTTTCATTTTTGAGACTCGCTTCTTTTTGCAAGACATTTTATCAGTGATTAATGCAAAAAAAATATAAACCCCTTACTGCAATAAAAACTGAAGAAAAGGCATGCAAAATTCCTTGCTAGATGAAATGTTTAGGTTGGTTTATTTCATCTGAATTCTTATTTTCAGCAATCAAATTGAAATTTAGTGGAGGGTCTATCAGTATTTCCATATTAAATATGAAGGGTTTATCATTTGGCCTTAGCAATTCACTGAAATTTGATGGATGTTGTCTCAAACTAAGATTGTGTTTTGCTTTGATTGCTATATGATGGCCTGATCTACTTTCAAATATGCATTGATACATGCATTAAAAGAATCCTAAATTAATGCACACAGTGCCACACTACCAGCTTAAGATTCTGTTTAGGGCTATTATTTGTTAGAATACATTTCATTCTGAAGCATGTAGTATTTTGCAAGTGATTAATCCATTACAGAATCTAATTGCTTTTGTTACTGGAGAAAAAATTAAACTATGATGTTAAGAAGCTTTTAAAATAGGCCATTGCACATAATCTTTTTTTTTTTAAAACAGAATCTAGTTAGGATTTTTATAATGTGTCTATATATTGATTTACTTTGCAAACCATAGGCATCTATTTGGTATATGATGTTTTTGAAAGAAAAATAATAAGCACATAGCAATACAGTAAGGTGTCATATTTCTAAAACTGAGCTACTCAATAAATGACATAGGCCAGTTTGCACTCAGTTACTCTAGAGTAACTATGGAATTTGCACTTGCAGCACTTAAGACCAGAAACTGGACTCACTTTACATTTATATTTGTATACACAGAATGAGAATCTTGTTGTCTTTAGAGCTAATTAAACCAGCAAAGTTCTAATAATTGCAGCGAAAGAACGTTCAAATCTATGCTTTTCTTCAGAAACTTAGCTGACAGACATACTGAAATATCCCAGTTCTGGGAATACTCTCCAGGTATGGTTTGAGTAACTGCTACATACGAAAATGGATAGCTCACAGCTCAAAGTATTAAAGGACCTGGACCAAGCCTATTGTTCAAAATCAATTCACTACTCTGAACATATAAGAGTACTGTTCCATTATTATGCTGCTATGCATGATGGAGCCGAATAGCTACCAAGCAAATAAGATAAAGAATATCAGGAGCATGGCCTAGGGAGACGGTCAGGTTTTCACTCCTAGGATCCAAATTCTTTTCTTGTCTCCACCATTATCTTGTAGTGTCTATGGCTTATTTTTTTGGTGGTGTTTGGTGGTTCTTCTGATTTTGTTTTTTTGGGGGGTGGGGGGCCTTGGAGGTTTGTTGTTGTTGTTGTTGGTTGGTTGGTTGATTTGGGGTTTTTTTTATCATTTTCCCATCTTTGACCGTGTTTGTTTTTTTTATTTTTTAAGACCTGATACTGCAAAGATACATACATTTCTTTAACTGCATAATCTGTGAGTAGTTCAATTGCTGTCAGGTGCCTGGAAATACAAACAAACGGTACTAAAGCCCTGTTTCTGTAAACTCTTAACATCTAGCCACTGCCTCATGCTGTGCATCACAGGCAGTACTAAAGGGTTCATGATAGCTTCCAGTTTCTAAGTATTACTGGAAGTCACCAAAAAAAACCAACCCAAAACAAAAGAATCCCCTCTGAAGAAGGTAGTAACACCAACTACCTCTGGGCAATTACCTTGAGTGCCTAAACTGGGATCTTTCTGGGATCTTTTTAATCTTTCTGAACTTTCTATGCAGCCACTGGAGGGGGGTTCTTTAGATGATTAAATTTTAAAGATCCTGGCATCCTGCCCTAAAGTGCCCTGCAGAGTAGCCTCTGCATCTTAGCGGTCTATTAGCGTGTCCAACTAACACACTAAAATTAAGCACCAAACTTAAGAGCTGAGGTAAATGTACCACTAAATCATGCAAGGTTTCACTTCAAACTAAGATTTGACACAAATAAAAAAATTAAAAAGATAGAAATGATAGAAGCTGTTACTTCTAGTACACTAACTGGTACCAGTCTTCTGTTTTCATACACCTCAAAGGAAGGTGTTTGAAAGGCTTGATTCCCTACCTCAATATAACACTGCAGCTTTTTGATAATTAAAAATAAAAACATTGTATAAAACATAAAATAAAACTGTCTTTTAACTTCTACCTAGTATTTTATCAGCAGAACAACATTTCATCCCCTGAATCTGTCTGAAAATTTGAAAATATCTGTTTATTTAACTTCAAGTTTAATGCAGAATCTGAATATGTTGTTCACTGTCACATTGGTATTACAAGAATAAAATTGCAATGAAAAAAAAACCCACCCTGAGATCCCTGAGACTTCAAGATGTTGTAGAAGATACAGAATTCTGGAAAGCTCTGACTACATCTAGTGGAAGCAAATGCATTTCATTCCCAGTAATGAGCTGGTCTGAATGGAAAGGTCTTAACCTCATTAAAATACTCTGTAGGTCTGAATGAAATTGAGTTAGGCATCAGCTGAGATATGCAATTCCCTGAACACACCAAATTTTTAAGACAGTCTGATTTCCTTGAAGAAATGTTTGAGGGTCTTTCCCACCCAAACAGCAAAATAGAAAAAGAGAAAAAATTAAATTCCTTCAGATTCTTTCAAAAACTTAAATTTAGTAGGTGTTGGTTGGACGAGATAAAAATTACTGCTGTTTTAGAAAACAGATGCGCACACTGTAGATCTTAAAAAAAAATAAATTGCTTTTTTGCACTAAATAATACATATATTGGTAAAATAAATTTTGATTAGTAGGCTGGCAATCAGGGTGACAAGAAAACATAAAAAAAACCCACAAAGTCTTTAGCCATTAGAAAAAAAAGGAATTTTGATGTATTTCCAATTTTTATTCTTTGCGCATCTGCCCAAAATTTCATTTAATTAGCAGCTCTGAGATTCAGTCTGTTCGTGTACTGACATACCAGAATCATGTCAAGAAAGCAAAATATGGAGTTAACATCTCAAAACTACATGTAATCTTCCCAAATCTCACATCTATTCCTTCCCCCTCCCCCACAAGGGCGAGTTTACACAAGCAAAGATACATAGATCAAAGTTAGATCAATTCAGAAAAGTCATATTTTTTATTAACCTAAAGACTTTCTCTTTGTATGTTTCAAGATTTCTGTCTTTGAAATCTGCACACAAATTCCATGAAGTGTAAAGAAATGTATGTAGTTACAATCTCGTAACTATAAAAGAGATTATAATCACGTCATTTAACTGTTGACTGCTTGTGAAATTTCTGAGGGAAATGAAGTATTAGGTGCCATTCATTAGTTACTGATGAGGCTTGTATTTACATGAAGAGAACGGACAGAAGAAAACCATAGTTCAGAAAGAGAAGTCACAAGTTAATTTAAGAAGAATGATTTTAGTTACTCGCCCTAAGCCAGTGTTCCAATCTCACCAAATCCTTCAAATAACCACAAAAACATTCCCTCTTTTATGACTGAAAAAAAAAAAAATCAGGAAAAGAAATCTGAACAGAGTTATTTTATTTTATTTTTCACATTGTTTAAATGTAATTCAGAAGAATTTTAATATAAAGCATATCATTTTACTTGTTCTAATTCAGAAAGTATTTTCTGGACTTTTCCCTAAGCTTCACTCACTGATAAGAAAAAAGGCACATAAATGGACTGAGAGCCTCTGAGTGGACTGAGATATTACTGTTGGTATCTTTTATGTTTCAAATAAATGCCTTAACCAAAAATGTATAATTTCAGTCTAATTTATAAAAACCATACACCCTCATCAAAAAGCAGTTATTAGATTTGGTGTGAAATATATGTTCTTATAAATACTGCAAGTGCTTTAAAACCCAAAAAGGTCAAGAACAGGAAAAAAAAAGAGTTTCAGGAGGATTTAACCTGGTTTGAGTATCTCTCTCCATTCAGAAAAGAGATGGTCAAAATATCAGCCATTTTATCTCCTACAATGGGCTGCAGTATAAAATATGTCTAATGAAATACACAGCACCTGAGAAAAATTCATGTATTCTAGGGCTGTTAAATTTTCAAAATATTGCACAAGAAATTCATGGACAAATGAGTCAGGAAAGTTAATGCTGTTTATACAGATATACAACACTATTGACATTGCAGACACAGAAATTTAAAGACTGAAGTCTAAATTATTTTGAAGCATAGGTACTATGTGGAACATATGCTACCTTGACATATTATTATCATCAATAAACAGCTAAAAACATTTTCTTAAAGGAGTTGTCTCCACAGATCATGGTTTAGAGACTAAAGTAGAGGTATTTATAACTATAATATAACATTTGACCACTGATTTGTCTTAGACTTTGACCTTTAAACCTAACCTAATCATAACACTTAAAATGTTCAGAAGCTTATTTTCATTTAGTTAGATAAGAGAAGTCACACTGGCAAGAACATATTAGTAGGGCCAATTTTTAATTTGGAACACATAAGCAAGGGAACTGTATATAAAAATTGAGAGAAGACTGACAATGAGAACAAGTGTCCTCAGAAAAAAATGTGAGTTAAATTTATTTGACATTCAGAAAGGAAAAAAATCCAACTGGATTCTAGAATGTCTAATTACTAATTTTAATCATTGTTTGGTTTATCAAGGTCATGCCAGCTAACTTGCTTACAAATCTATTTTATAAATTATGAAAAATTACAGGTATTACCTTCTGTGCCTTGCATATTTGCCACTAACATGACCACTGCCATCACAACCAGGCGTGGGACAGCTGCAAAAGAGTGAGAATTAATTATATAGGCGCTGATGTGCTGCAGAAAGATTATACTAAAAGCAAGCAGTAGGTATTACAGAAATGGAGGGCAACAAAGACAGAAAGAGAAATCAAATAACTGAAAGGGGAAAAAAAAGAGAGGATGCTTTTTATTAGCAAGTCTCGAGGGAATTAATTTCATCAGTGCAGCAGGGCATGAGCAAACCACCAATGAACTTGAAAGTGCATTATACCCATTAAAAGGCATGAATTTTCTAAATTGCTAATGGGGATACATTTTACACTCAGAGCACTAACCTGAACAGCTCTTGTATGGCTGGTTCCACAGGAACTGCAGAGAGATGGAAAATATATAAAAATTTATCATCTATTACAAGTACCCCTCTTCTACAGAAAATTACCAGAAAGGTTGTGTAAAAGCAAGGGTCAGAATGAACTGTGCAAAGAGATTCTGGAGGATGAAGGTCACCCTGAGCAGGAGCCTTGAGTGATTTACTGAAGCAAGAAACGTACCTCGAACACCTTTGGAGCGTGTGCGATGGCGCTTCTCGTCTGCATCCACCTCCATCTGGGAATAGATTAGCAGGCAGTCAATGTTCTTATCCTGCATGCACAGACTATCAAGGCATAGACTGATACAGTCTCTCACACAATTTATTGAAACTGTTTTAATTCTATTTTATCCTATAAGGGGAAGTCCACCTTTGAAGAGATTTTTAGGATCTTTATGTTTATTTAAAAACAGAAAATACAGTAATTTCTGCTTTAATCAGTCCTTTTGCATGCCCTGCTTTCATTGCAAATTATGTGTAACTAAGCGCTGACTTGTCTTTTCAAAGCGATATTTCTGACATAAACCCCTGATTACTCCCATATATTCTGAAACGGATTCAGTAGATTACAATTTAAAACTATGATCAAAGGGTTGCACACCTTAAGTCACTTTCTAACCAAACACTTTGCAGTGGATGAAGGAATAATTACTGAACAAGAGATAAGCATTCATCATTGGAATGTCAAAGATTCCATGTTATTTAATGGCATTACAACCTTTGCCAGCATGTTTCATTGCTTAGACGTATTTTTCAAGTTTTAGGAATGTGCTTACTTGCTACACTGGGCTAAATCTTTACCTTCATTTTATAAACAGCATGTTTATCCGATATAGCTTTCTATGCAGTAATAAATTTACAGCAGTCTTACATATTTACCACACAGGTTCAAGGGCTGCAGATTAGACCTTGGAAAATATCATCAAAACTGATCTGTTGTAGTTACTACAGAATCAAATGGTTTCTTCTGTACTTCATGCACTATTGTCACCAGACTTTCAAAGGTAAACTGTACAGGCTAGCTAGAGTTTATGATTTTGTAAAACAGAAGCAGTTTGCACTGAACTGTGTTGAGAGACTGTGTCAGGGAAAACACACGCAGTATCTGTACCATCAGCTCCTTTGGATGTGAAAGAACAGGATGGTAAGATGGATCTGCAGTGGTTCATACATACAGATGATACTGTAGAAGTCAGGAAGAACAGAAATCGACCATGGGGCTTTAGTTCTTTCAGAAAAAAAAAAAAAAAGAAAAATGAAAACAACCCAATCACTACTTTATAGCAACATCCTTGCATTGGTATCTGGTAAGAATGTCATAGACCTCATGGTAAAACACTAGGAAACAGGTCCAAGTGACTTCACAGAATCACAGAATATCCCGAGTTGGAAGGGACCCACAAGGATCAAGTCCAACTCCTAGTTAGGCACAGGACAGCCCCAAAGTCACACTATGTGTCTAAGAGCATTGTCCAAGTGCTTCTTAAACTCCATGACAGTTGGAGCCATGACTGCCTCTCTGGGGAGCCTGTTCTAATGCTCCAGGTAAAGAATTTCTTCCTAACATCCAACCTGAACTTCCCTCAGCACAGCTTCATGCCATTCCCCCGGGTCCTATCACTGGTCACCAGAGAGAAGAGGTCAGCACCCACCCCTCCCTCTCTGGTGAGGAAGTTATGAACTGCAATGAGGTCTCCCCTCAGTCTCCTCTTCTTCAGGCTGAACAGACCAAGTGATTTCAGCCTTTCCTCATATGACTCCAAGCCTTTAACCATCTTTGTGGCCCTCCTCTGAACACTCTCCAACAGCTTTACATCCCTCTTGTATCATCTAGATTTCTCTGGTCAGTACCTTAACACAAATCGTATGGGAAGTAACTAACAAGGAAGAAATCAAGAGATGTTTTTACAGAGCTCCCTCAACACGCTACCTCAGGAGAAAAGAGTCAGGACAACAAAATTTGTGGGTGACAGGGATTTGGTGAGAAGAAAGGTCCACTCTAACAAGACTCTGTGCTACTGACGCAGTTCTGCTTCTTGGTAGTCATCATCTGATTCCTGGTAGTGCGATTTGTTCCATAGTAATGAGATGATTTCCTAACAGAAACAGCTATTATGAAAGCTAATACAGCATCAGCCTCTACTACAGGGCTTCAGTGGGGTTTTCTGGTGGGTACCTTTGCATCACTTTGAGTGAAGACACCTACATACAGCTGTGTATGTATACATTAGAAGTATAAGCATCCATCACTCTCAACCAATTGTGCTCTCTGAGTTACCATAAGGTATCATAGAAAGCTTTCAATTGCCAGTCCAGAAAAGTATGGAAGGGTACAGGTAGGGTCTCTGTTACATCTGCCAACCTCCTGTTGATGTTTCACATATGCTCTGGCATCAGAAGTGGCACCAACTGCCTATGCTTAGGCAATTGAACTTACTCCTAGCTAGCACAGCCACCAGAGGTTGAGGAACAATTCCTCTGATCAGGTAGTGGGTGTTATTCCAGGATGGACAGAATCAGCCTCTAGGCACCTTTTCCCATACTGTCTAGCTCTCCATTGACTATGGCATGAGACATTTGGCATGTTTGTAAACACTACTACAGGCACCTAAACTGATTCTCAAACTTTAATCCTTCCACAGTGTCTATCCAACACCTTGGGTTCACATGCTGGCTGGCTTCTCAGCTCCTAAGATTTGATATGCATTTGAAGATTTTAAGGTTCTGATATTGAAGCACAAAACAGCATCACTGGAATACAAAAATTTCCCACTAGATTATGATATGCTTTTCAATTTACTAATAAGAAAACAATACATTGTGCTATTCTGTAATTCTTGCATTGTGTAAGTACTTGACAGAAGACCAAAAGTGGAGTTACCTGATCTTAAGCCTTCTATGTTTTCTAAAAAAGTTTGAGAAACATTATCTAGCATCATTTGTCACCACTGAAAAATCTGCTGAAAGAACTATTATGCTCTTAACTTGAAAATGCTGCCCTAGTTGTTGTGATAGTCTCTGTAAATGTAGAAGGGGCACACCACAAAACAGATTTGCCTGTCTTTCTAGACCAAAGTAAGAATTTCAAGAATGCTGTGGGTACAATTTTAACTACACTAGCAGTCAGAGAAGAAACCACTAAGCTGGAAAAGCGTCATAGGATACACAAAATCCAGACTCAAAAGCAGGTCAAATTGGTGAAAAAGATTGTAAACACTGCAGGCATGCAGTGTTATTTTAAATGTTGTTGTGTATCCTACATAGCCTGCTGCTTCTCCAGAAAGGAACACATCTATCTGCCTTTGTCTGTGACCTAGATGCCCTGTCATATATGGCAATGTGTGTCTTGGATGCTCTGGGACACATCAAATGAAAATGAAGATGTGGTCTTTGGTGACTCACAAGGAATTCACCTTAGTGGTTCTACTTTATTCACGACCTTTATGTTGCAAGTCTGCAGAATACTGAGTCACTTTTGCAGAGGAGAACTTGCGGATATAGAAGGCAGGCTGGCAAGAGTTAGTTTTAACCTGACATCTAAGAGGAGACACCTAAAAGATGATGTATGAAAGCAAAGAAATTCTTAACCAAGCTACAAAGAGAAGCAGGCTCTAGAAATGAAAATGGAAAGGTCCAAGTTCTTAATTCGGAGAATAAAAAAATCTATGCCATTTCTTGGTAGAAATTAAACCTGGTGAGTATTATATTCAAGAATGAATAACATTCAAATTATTTGATATGCCTTACTTAGAGATGATGGGCAACTCTGAGCTAGCAACTGTCGTCATCGTGGCTAGGCTTCGCGAATGAAGATCCAGGGAGGGCTCCATCCATGCTCCCCATCAGCGCCTTTTACAAGTGCGCTGATAAAAAGAGGATAGCGGATGGAACCCTTGAGCCTGCGCAATGGATTTTTTTTTAGGTGAGACACAGCATGCACAGAGCTGGACCCACCCTTTAGTCCTAAGGTTCATCTGCCAGGGCCCAGCAAGCTTGGACGCTGGTAGTGAAGTCCTTAGGACGGAGGTTTAACTTCTTAGATGGAAGGCCTTACAAGGCTAAATGAGCTCCATCTGCCCGGGTTTGGAATCAGAGTTGTCCTTCTCCTAGGATGACTGCCAGAAGGCTAATGAGCACATCCTACCCATACAAGGATTATAGGAACATGGGTATCCCTCCCCACACTTGACCGTGGGCAATGAGTTTAATGCTCCCTCTGCTGTCGGCACAGTTACCGCACCAGGGGCCACAGGAGACCCAAAGTGATTTTCAGACTGTGCCTGGCTAGCAACTGTGCATCACTGTTATGTGCATTAGTCTTATAAAAGATTAGAGAAACAACGCTCTGAACAGTTATAGATCATTGCTCTAACTAATAAATCACAAGACAGGTTACATGAGAAGGTCTGCTATATTGGAAGGCATGTTGAAGTCGGCCAAGCAGGACACAAAACAGGTTGAGTAGTTCCTTTACCACTGGATAAAAACAGAAAGGAAAAAAATATCTGTGTTGCAGGATTCTTATGGGGTGGTAGATGAATGTTACAACCACAGGAGTAGCCTTGAAGTTTTTAAAAATTGTATCTAGTAAATTTCTCATGGAAGAAAGAAGGAAATTCTGTAATAATTCTCACGGTTTTGGGTAAAAACTTAAAAAAGCCCTGTGATCACTTGCATGCAGGTAACTAAGACTTGTCTTAATGCACAGAATCTGATCCCAATAACTAATACAAACATGCTCACACAAAGTGCTTTAAAAGTGTCAGTATATCAAAGCTGGAAATGATTATGAACCAAACTGTGGGAGACAGCCTAGAGACACTGCAGTTCAAGCTCGGAGTTCTGCTGTTATTGTATGATCTGTTTTGTACTGGTTCACTTTCGGTTCTATTATTATCCCCCCATGCGGCTGGCCACATGGCTTTCATGGGCAGCACCATATTGTACAGCCCCCCTGAGCCAGCCCCGCCTCTGTCCTAACCCTATTGGTTGCTTCCCCTGTCCTTCCCCATTCCCTGGTTTGTTATTGGCTAGCCAGGCTACTTCCTTTCCTCGAGGAGACTTTAAGAACCCCCCACAGAGTTTGAATAAACGGCATTCCACCCAGAATTTCTCTGAGTGTGTATCTCTCCGGGGAACCTGGAGTGGGGACCCGTTCACCCCCCATTCATCCCCCCCCCC
>VWZO01017906.1:32915-65879 GCA_013396975.1 Bucco capensis
CACCAAACTGAGTAGAAGAAAATCTTTTGGCATAAAATGACTATGGTAGGGAATAGCTGAAAAATACATCATTAAATGTAAAACAAAAAATAAACAAGATGCATAATCATATGAGAAGTATTAACTAATAACACAAAATAAAGAGAAAGGTAGTGAGGCCTCCGCAATAATTCAAAGATTAAAAAACTTATAGCTCATAAGGATTAAAAAATAATTCATATTCATGTATACACACATAGTGCAGATTACTAATAAAGAGAAACTATCGATAAGGAAAACTATAAACATCAGTGAAAACCAAATGAATGTAATATTGTAACATTGCAATAATAAGTTACTTAAATATATTTAGAAGAAAAGAAATTTCTTTAAATATTTGGAGACAATTAATAGCTGGTATTAATCATCGACAAGAAATTTTTTAAAAAGTAAAAAAGAAACTATTTGTTTTTTTTAAATCAAAGTCCTAGACAACATTTAATTAATTATTAATTTAATAATTAATTTTAATCCCTAAAATTAACATAGCCTGTAAGTTTTCCAAGACATTCCTGTTGATATGTAACACTCCTGGAACACTTGGGAAATGCTGGAAAACTGAAAAAAAAAAAAAAGCTGAAAAAAATTATACTTGTAACTGTTTAAATCAATCTTTATTAAGTGATGAGAGGATGATGTGGCTCACTAAGTTAATCCTGACACTCACCCTCAGTGACACCATACAAAACTGATGTGGGATACAAGACAATGACATAATTAGCACCAGTCAACACTTTATCATGGACAATCTGTAATCAAACCCACTTGAAACTGCTCTTTGATGATGCTTTAACAATTGTCAGAAAAAGCAGCCATGTTAGGATATCATATATTTAGAGACTTTCTAAACTTTTTGTTTTCTCTTGCTGAACATTCAGACAATAAGCATTTCATAAATCCAGCATATTTATAGCAGTTAACAAATATTTCTCCAGGAAAAAGAAAAAAAGTATTTTGTATAAAATTATTTTCTTTACAAAAATAATTGTAAAAATTAAAAAAAACATATTTAATAAGACTTTTTAAAATATAATCCCACAAGTATATGTTTTAGCTCTAGACTATTCAGTATCTTCACCAGTACTCTGGAAGATTATGTGCTACTGAAATATGCAGATAGCACAGAAATTAATGGAGTCATAAACTGTGTTGGAGTCAGGCCAGTTACATATACTGGCCTGCATCATTTTGGCAGATTTGACTCATGCGAAAAACATGCCAATTCCAGGGTCTTGTACCTACAAACAAAGAACATGGGCCATGCTTCAAAGCATAAAAGGCCATCATCTGTAAAGCAGTAACAGTGAAGAGGATCTGGACAGCTGGATGAGCACAAGCACTTTCTACAGTGCTGTAGCTGAAGGACAGAATGTGATCCATAGCTGCACAACCTTCAAGACTGTATTAATCTTCCAGAAAAAACACTTAAGTATTTGGATATGGTAAGTAACTTCTATAAATAGAGGGCACGTTTTCATCAAGATATTATCTATTTTTCTGCTAGCTTGCCGAATACCCTGTAGGACTCTTCTGTTTTTTTAAGTATATAGATTTAAGGTTATGAGTCTAATCATACACTTATCTGAGAATAAGCTCCCAAAAGTTTCACATTCAGCACTGCTCTCCCTATCTCTAAATGTTTTCACATATCTACCATATGGGCTTCCTCAGGGCTGCTAATTGTAAGGAAACCAGAGCTTTAGGCTCCTTTCAAGGACAAATGGCGATTTTTGCTCCCTCATGAGGAGGCAGTTCAGCATTTTCTTCCCTTGCAGGCAGGTAGGACTAAAAATGATCACCCTTGATAAAAATCTCGGGGTATCTGAATTTCTTGCTAGGGGCATGGAGACTGCAAGGTTCAGCCCCAAGAAGAGCTTCCTACTAATTCTACTGAGATTTCAGTTGGATTTACCGATGCAATTTTTATGACAATATGCTCCAGCAGATCTTCCTCTCCCCTTAGTGTCAGCAAGGTAGATGAAACCTGAATCTGTAAGAATATACGACCCTTCATTTATGCCTTACTAATCATAGTCTTGTAAACTAATTACATTCTAAGATAAAATGATGGCATTTGTGGATGAATGGAGAGCAATAGATGTCGTTTACCTCAACTTTAACACAGCATTTGACACAATATTCTTCTATCCCATTATGACTGCATTTGTGTAGTCAGTTCTTTAAATTCAGTTCTTAATATTTCATTTATCTTAATTAAATGTGGCCTATTACTGTTCTTTATAGAGCAGAATAACATCAAAATCTTGATTTTGAGAGAAAACTTGTATTAATCTCCCAAATATATTTTATGTACTTGTTTCTGATTATAAGATATAAAAGACAAAACAGAGCAAACCTGAAGGACAGAAAGTTACTCTGAGAAACTACTGGACTGCTTAAGGAAAAGTCAGGCAGAAGGGAAAGCAGACCCTTTACTCTACAAATCCAGGTGCCTTTTTGGCATGGACATCTAAAATTTAGTTCAAATATTTTATAGCACCCTTTTCAGTAAAAAGATAAACTTTATAAAAGAATTATGATATTTGAATCTTGCCCTCAGGAAAACACTACCAAACAGCCAGGCCCTGTTAGAGATCCAGAGGGAACTCTACAAAGATAAAAGTTACAAGTTGAGGGTACATATTACAAAGCGACTGAATAGGCACATGGCCAAATTAATGACTAGAATATAAATTATTCCTTTGTCCTTTTCCAGTTGTGATGAACACACACAGCTCTTGCAGAACAATAGGAGAATATATCCTCAGGACTTGTTCTCAAACTTTGAGAAGGAGTCATTCTCCTGCTATAATGCGCAGAGGAAATTCACTCCTTCAGTTTCAGATGAACAGTTCAGGCTGTAGCGAAATCTGTAAATGCAGGCCAGAAAAAGTAGAATATTGGTTAAACTCACAAGTTCACCATATATTCTTGTTATGAGGAAATACATTTGGGATTCACTGAATTACTCTGGAAGTAAGGCAGGAAACACGTTTGAGTATTTCTCATTGGCTTCAGAGTGGAAAAGACTGAAAGTGCACACAGATCATCTGAGCATCAGATCCTATTACTTTTTTTTACATTCTCAGATATGAGGAATGAGAAAGTAGTGTGGAAATTAGAGGGTAGAAGAAACTGCACTAGATCTATAGCACTTCCTTCATGGGAGAGAAGATATTGTTTCATCAGTTTAGCTCCATAAAGATGCTTTGGATGTGCTCCAAAGCAGAGTAGGCTTTGGGACAGTACCTGTAGTAGAAATAGAACTTTCATCTGGATAAAGGGATTCAGAATATGTCCACACAGCTGAGCTGAGGATTTGAGTTGATGGAGGGTTGGACTTGATGATCTCTGAGGTCTTTCCAGCCCGATCGATTCTGTGATTCTGTGAACTCAAATCCCCCCAAATTTCCATTGCTCTGTGAACCATTAAGATACTCAGTTTTGTCTTCAAAAAACTCTTGCTTAAACCTCTTGACAGGTACAGGTCTGAGCCTGTACCTTCTCAAGCAATTGTGAGGAAAGGCCAGAACAACCATGAAGCTGGAGTGCAATTGCACTGTCTTCAAGTGTGGTCCTGCACAAGGCTGCTTACAGGACCATACAATACTGAAGTCTCAAGAACTTCAAAGTCAGTCTTATTGATTTTTCCCACTCTATTTATAAACATTTCTAACTGTAAGAGCTATGTATTCTTTACATGAGAAGAAGAAATGTTTTGAAGTTTTACTGTTCTTGTTACAACTCTTATTTTGGTCATATAAGCTCAAACAAGGATTAATAATTTCTTGAAAGTAGTTTCCGATACAAAGGACTTATAATAAGAAATGAAATATAACAGAAGAGAGAATAGGTCTATATATGTCTATGTACCAGCCAGCAACGCAGTCTGAAGCAGAACAGAACAAAGCTGAATGGAAATCTATGGTAAGAATCAGAAAATTAAAACAGATAAATATTTTGGGTTTAAGAGAACTAGAATTTCCTTGTTGTTATGAAAAGAAGCATATCACATTACTTTCAAGTAGAAGAAAATCAACCTAAACCTTTAGGAACTTCAAGAAGTTAAAGTTCCTGAAGATTATTTTCTATATTGTTGGTGACTCTGAAACAAATTTGCACCAAATTCTCTAAATTGCTTCTAAAAATTTTGGTGGCAAGGGGTTAAATCAAGACATGATATTTTTATCCAATAATCTAGCAGTTGTTAGTTACACTTAGCATGATTTAAGATGCAGCTTCCTAGTCCTCCTCCCATCTTGTGAAGGTAGTTAAACCCATGTAAAGAATTTCTCACTCACCATAACTTAAGGTAGTTTGGGGTGAACTGTCAGCAGTCTCATTGAATGCTGATGGTCTCTTTCACAGAGTAAGGATTAAATATTAATCTAGTTGCTTGGTTTTACAAATCACCTAGTCACTAAATTATTGTGCCAATCTGCTCATCTTATTGAATATCTAAACGATTGAGATGAACATTTTGGAAGGGAGATAAACCCCAAAATATCTTGTTGTCTGGTGTCTAAAGTAATTTTCTAAGGGAGAAAAGGCCTGAGTCAGAGACTTGGCTTTAAAACTGTATCACCCCTCTCACTTCTCCTTGAGATACAAGGATTGCAGCTTTCCTTTGCTTTCACTATAGACATTCAATTATGCAATGTGCTAGTTCAAATAAAAAAATAGTTTCAGCTTAAAGAAAAACCTTTCACAACTTTATTTATCAACTCAAACTTTGCTGCTTTTTTTGGACACTGAACTGATAAACAATGATTTGTTGATACACCAGTATCAAAGACAGAATCTTTTTAGTTCTAATACCTCAAAACTGATACAAGCCTAAACTTAGGTATGATGAAAAAAATCATGCAGAAAAGGAAGAAGAAGTTCTGACAGAGACAGTTTGTAGGATTTATTGTCTAAAAGCAGAGAAGCAAGAGGATAAAAAGGGCTAATCAAGTGTAAATGGTTGGCTGGTCAGTATGCTTCTCTGGCCATGCCCTGTGCCTAACCAGCAGTCTGAACTATCTTCATGTTAAATTCCTTTCTAACTCCATCCTCGGTGAGGGCTCTCCATTCTGTGTGTCTGTATGTGTGTGTGCGCACTTATGTATGCAGGGGTGTGAATGCAGTAATGGGGATCAGACCTTGAGTCAGAGGATTCATGCATCCGAAGTGCCAGCAACCAGAGTGAGTGTGGAAGTGAGAGTAAGTGTGATCACTAGCAAAGAACAAACTGGATGAAGTGATGAACAAGTAAAGTGTCCTAGGACCAGGGGATTGACTGGGTCCCCAGGGGCCAGTTCTGGGTGTAAGAGTCCCCATGTGTCCTGTGGGTGAGAGCAGGGGGTCGGCTATGGGGTCAGGTAGTCCCAGCTACTTCAGCCTTGCTACTGGTTGGACCTGGGGACATAGAACAGCATCAGACTCATGTCTCTTTAAGCTGTTGGATCCAGCATGATTGATTTTTGTCCCAAAATTCTGTCCTCAAACACAATGTGTAGGCAGGCAACACAGTAGGAGCACAAAGATGTAGTTAGGTCATGTAGAGAGGGTATAAGAAAAGCAAAAGCCCATCTTGAACTTAATCTGGCCACCCTAGTAAAGGATAATAAAAAAAAGTTTTTACAAATACATTAACAGCAAAAGGAAGGGCAAGGACTATCTCCATCCTTTATTGGATGCAGTGGAGAACATGGTCATCGAAGATGGGGAAAAGGCTGAAGTATTCAGTTCTTTCTTTGCCTCAGTCTAATAGTCAGATTAGTTATTCTCAGGGCAGTCAGCCCCCTGAGCTGGAAGACAGGGATGGGGAGCAGTGTTAAGCCCCCTTAATCCAGGAGGAAGTAGTTGGTAACCTGCTACTCCAATTAGACAACAAGTCCATGGGGCCATATGGGATCCACTGGAAGATATTGAGGGAGCTGGCAGAGGTGCTCGCCAACCCACTCTGTATCATTTATCAGCAGTTCTGGTTTAACCAGACAGGTTCCAGATGACTGGAGACTTGCCAGTGTGACACCCATCTACAAGAAGGGTCAGAAGGAGGATTCAGGGAACTACAGGCCTGTCAGCCTGACCTTGGTACCAGGGAAGGTTATGGAACAGATCATTTTGAGGGAGATCATCTGGCAAGTCCAGGACAACCAAGGGATCAGGTCCAGTCAACATCGGTTCATGAGAGGCAGGTCCTGCTCGCCTAACCTGATCTCCTTCTATGACGAGGTAACACACCTAGTGGACACAGGGCAAGCAGTAGATGTCATTTAATTAGATTTTTAGTAGGGCCTTTGACACTGTCTCCTACCACATTCTCCTGGGGAAGCTCGCAGCACATGGTTTAGACAGGTTTACTCTTCACTGGATAAGGAACTGGCTGTAAGGCCAAGCCCAGAGAGTTGTGGTCAATGGAGTTGATTCCAGCTGGCAGCTGGTCACTAGTGGTGTTGCCCAGGGCTCAGTGTTGGGGCCAGCTCTGTTTGATGTCTTTATCAATGATCAGGATGAGGGGATCAAGTGCACCCTCAGTAAGTCTGCAGATGACGCCAACATAGGAGAGAGTGCCAATCTCCTTGTGAGTAGGGAGGCACTGCAGAGGGACCCGGATAGGCTGGATCAGTGGGCTGAGGTCAATGGGATGAGAATCAACAAGGCCAAGCGTCAGGTCCTACACTTTGGTCACAATAACCCCATGCAAGGTTATAGGATTGGGGAAGAGTGGTTGGATTGCAGAGAAGGGCCTGTGGGTGATAGCTGATAGTTGACTGAACAAGAGCCAGCAGTGTGCCCAGGTGGCCAAGAAGGCTAACAGCATCTTGGCTTGTATCAAAAATAGTGTGACCAGTAGGACCAGAGAAGTGATCATCCCCCTGTACTCAGTGCTGGTGAGGTCACACCTAGAATACTGTGCTCAGGGTTGGGTCCCTCACTACAAGAAGGACATAGAGGCATTAGAGCACGTCCAGAGAAGGGCAACAAGGCTAGTGAGGGCTCTAGAGAATAAGTCTTATAAGTCTTAAGGGAACTGGGTTTGTTCAACCTAGAGAAGGCTCAGGGGAGACCTTATCGCTCGCTACAACTACCAGAAAGGAGGTTGTAGCGAGATAGGGATAGGTCTCTTCTCCCAGATTATCAGTGAGAGTATGAGAGCAAATAGCCTCAAGTTGCACTAGGGGAGTTTTAGACTGGATGTCTAAAGAGTTGTTAAGCACTGGAACACGCTGCCCAGGGAGGTTCTGGAGTCACCGTCCCTGGAGGTGTTTAAGAAACGTATAGATCTTCTGCTTAGGGACATGGTTTAGTGGCATGTTAGTGATAGGTAGATGGTTGGACTTGATGACCTTAGACATCTCTTCCAAGCTTAATTATTCTGTGATTCTGTGATTCTTTGTTGAAATATGACAGCTATATGGCATTAGAAAGGCTTACTTTTCTTATTCTGAAGTTGAAGTGTGGCAATTTGTTATATTTTGTAAATTAAAAAAGTCAGAAAAATAATTGTTTAGTTCATGGCAGACCTAAATTTATCTATTATGGAAGGAAACTGGTGAGAAGAGTGCTTTAAAAGAGAAAATGCATTAGAAATTGTGAAATTTTAGAAACTGAGAAACCAGTAACACCTACTGAAATCTAGGGTCAAATTCCACTGACACGAAGTAACCAGAAGGGATTTCACAAATGATTCCTAAATAATTTCCATTCCTTATACCCACTACATGACAATGGTAAAGGTCCAAACTCTTCTAAAAATGGGACATGATGCTGTAGGAAACAGCCTTTGCAAATGGGAACTAAGCAAACTTGACCTCAAGTTACAGAGCAATGCAAGCACATTCACTTCCATATTTGTTGCATTCCAGTCCTGCAACTCATGTTTGGTTTTTTTTTTCTTTTAGACTACTAAGCAGTATCTACCACCTCACAGAAGGCAAATAAATATGCAACTTCAGGTCCATTTTAGAACAGATCAAGTTAAATACATTTAAACTAGATCTGTTGACATTTTAGCTGTGTTTACATTTCCAAGGACAGTAAAACTGCTTTTACTGGTCTGACATTTTCTTTCTGGATCAACAGATATAGAAATTAAATGTTTTGCAAGATGGAAATAGTTCTGAGGTGTTCTGAGATATCTCTGAGGGGCCCAAGTGACTTCTATTCTTACCTGTTCACCAGAGAACTAATCTTGGTTTGTACTCATAAATGGCTGTGGCTCAGGTTCATAGTCCATAAGAGTTAAAATTTTGCATTTCATAATCCACCAATCACAAGAAATCCAACTAATCTGAGTTATCACAGGGCTCACAAGTAATACAAAATATTCTATATTTTCACTGTCAGGCTTAAAACCCTCTAGCTTAGAGAAAGCATGCAAGGTAGGTGTAGAGTCTATAAAGGCTTTCCAGTTCTATCCTTGATATGCACGTGTAACTTGTGTTGACACCAATTGCCTATGTGTACATCCTGAGGTGTAATATGCTCCAAGGGACATGTTTACATTTTACTCATGGGAATCAACATTAAAGACTAACTTCACAGAAGTCTGTATTCAATACCTAAGTACACCTTTACTTACCATAAATCGTGTAAGTATTTATGATGGTCTTTTCAGTACAGCACACCTGAGGAAAGTTTCCATGTTTCTATTTGGCTAATATTTTGCATGTAAATTTCGACAAGCATGTATTTTATTTCATTATCTGAAATGTAACTACATTCGAAGGGCCATAACCCAGTTTTTTAAATTAGCATTAAAGTCCTAGGAGAACAAAGAACAAGCCAAATATGGGAAACTTTAATAACCTGCACTGATATTGAGGAATATGTAATATAGCATCTATCATCATACAAAGAAATAAGGCCATACAATAAAAAGCCAAAGTACTTTCATGGAAATTCAGGTCAAAGCAGTCATAACTTTAGAGTTAGTTGTAGCTTTAACTTTGAATGTGGTAATGACTGTAATCACAATCACGCTGTGTTTTAACCTCTTTGTTAGCTTGAATCACCCAGATTCAAGTCAGGCCTAGGGGCCCTTTGATGAGGAAAAAAGTCCCTGAGCTGTGCTGGCAAACTACTTGGAAAGGAGCACACAGCTCTGCAGAAACATAGTCACTGACTTGCTTCCACAGTTCAGCCAGAGGTAGAGTTGAAGAGCTTTAAACCGAAAGATCATTATGGAACATGTGAGGCAGAAAAAAAAAAAAAAAGAAAAAAAGACTTCCAACTGTCCCACTTTGCTCAGCAAATTTGACTTCCAGTTCTGCCACAGCAAGTGGTAGGTTCATTCTACCCTCCCTGCAAGAGGGAATAGAATTTCTGAGGTAAAAATACAATGCTTGTTTGCATATCTTGTGCATTTTTTTTTCATTGGGATGGGGTTTACCCCCTAGAACAGATCTATACTATCTGAGCCTTCAATTAAATTTGAGTCTGTTGGTATACCTTGGAGCGATTCACCTTTTAAAAAGGGAATGTATAAAAATACATATTTTTCTGAATTGAAGGAGAAAATAGATCAGTTTTGAACAAGCAATTTAAACATATTTAGTACTGTCATGTATTCTGTTTTTTACTGAGAAGTATAAACAGTTATATATGATTTAAGATGCTCACAGCAGGCTTTTCTATAAGACAAATCATCACATCCACAAATAGATATCAGTGAGTATAAGTATGCCACAATATACCCATATGAAATTTGTGTGCTTAATAAAGAACTAGGATACCAGATTTTAAAAGCTGCTTTCTAGTACCCAGTCCTCAAAAATACAGCACAACTAATTCACATGCTGAAGTTTGCTTATTCAATATAGCGTCCAGTGTAGACCACAACAGTATCTTCACTGGCATTGAATCAGACTGATAATTATTGAAGACAACTATAAGGATTCCAGAACAAAACAGACCAAGGCATCACATGAAATGAAAGTGTTATTAAAAAAGAACTAATGTTTAAAGTTTTGATTAAACATGATTAAAATTAAGCTATGTCTGGTGAATATGTACCATGCAAAAGCAAAGTAGTTTAGGTAAAAAAGAGGAAACATTAATTATATCTTTTTTTTAATTCTAAAGAAAAACACATTGAAAGCAGGGTAGTAAAAGAAAGCTTCTTAGCCTATTAAAACTAGCTCTTAAGTACACAAACCAGCATCTCCTCTTTCCCACTCACTACTTCACAACCATAGAAGCCCACTTCCGTGTTTAGGTTTTGCCTAATCACAGAGATGGTGTGGGTGCTGTTTCAGAACCACATGGTACTAGAAATGTACCAGAAATGCTTCTAGTGTGCAGATCATTATGCTTATCAAAGGTATAAATAGCTTATAGCTATTAGAAATGTAACAATTAGCTGATAAATTAATAAGATAGACAAGCAAAATATGAACCATAGCATTGCTAACATAATTAGCACAAATTAAAGAGGATCATAGATTACTGCAGCAGTTGCATAAAACAAGAGCACCTACTTCAGTTGTTCAATAACTTGCATACTTTAAACACTAAAACTATACTGTATGGCTAGGCTTCGCAAACAAAGATCCAGGGAGGGCTCCATCTACGCTCCTCATCANCTATACTACACAATGCTCAAAAGACAAAAAAAGAGACCCCAATAAAACAATAATGAATATTCATTAGTAATTCTCTGCCCAAGACTTGTTTATAGCCATTTCTTGGGTAAAAAAATAAGGAGGATTAAAACAAAACAAACAAACAAAACAAAACAGAGCATCAGAGCACCTGTAAATTCTATTATTATAAATAGGGATTTTTTTTAAAGCAAACTGAAAAGTACATTTATTCTCAACAAGGCACAAAAGAGACTTCCTGCTTCAGAAGCTTATACTGTTCATGCTGTAGCGTTTTTAAGATCTAGAAAGAATTTTGCTAATGTTAAATAATTCAAAGTGGTCAAACAAGACCAAATTGGCAGAACTGTCCATATTCTGCACTCAGTTAAAACTATGGCTTCTGACTTCAGTTAATACAGTTACTCAGATAACAGTGAGAAGGAATCTGATTAATTCTTTTCACATTTGTACAATAAAGAGGGGGAAAGAAATTCAAAAAATCTGAGACTTTCAAAATTATTTCTTTGCATTCTTTATGTCAATTTTGTGACATACTTTCACCAGCCACAATGGACCAATATTGTAAAGATTTTATCTCCTTGATTCATATTGTAAAGATGGGAAATCGCATCTTTAGGTTTTGCTTTGACAACTAGGAGAGAGGACTGAAGTGAATTCTGCATTCTCCCTTTTCACTCCTGAGTAACAGAGAGAAACCTAAGATTTATAGTTGTGTGTGCATTCTTTTACACTCTGAAAGAGTTGAACTGATGCAGGACAAAGTCAAGGTTGGAGAGCGCATCTGCTTCCCTGTTTACTGGGCTTCTCTTCTTCCCAAATTCCATGTTAAGTCCTTAACAAAAATTTAGGATATGAGGTAGCCTTTCTAAGGAGACAGTATACTATTAATACAGTTACTGTACTGTCTGGTTGAGAGAATGTTTCTCGGCAAATGCAAAGAAAGTCATTTACAAACAAAAGGCATTCTGGCTCTGAAAAACATTGAAACTGAATATCCAAAGTTCTGTCTGTTCTTTCCACCTATGGGAAAGAAACAGTGCCAGGAACAGGAGGCGAATCTGCCTTTATATAAGTTGCAATAGCAAAAAGGCTTAGTGCTTCTCGTTTTTGTGATTCTATGAAGATGTGACAACCTTTTGCACAAACCAGTGGCTCATGCATCTGCAGGAGACCAACAGAATATAAAAGGTCAAAATTTGTTCAAATAGTTATTAAAATAATTAAGCAAATACCACATGTTACAAAGGTATAATGCAAAATTATTTCTGTGAGCTGTACATCCCTGAAGTTGATACATGATGCAGGTATCACATAACAGTATTACATACACAGAAAACTAAAATTAAACTTAAATGTAAACTCAGATTTTGTAAATGTGCATAGATAAATGTAGATGTACAAATGAAAGATAAAAATATCTGAAAATATATGTTATCTACCTAACAGGTTACAATGCTACACCACATCAATGTGCTGAAAGACATTTTTGAGCATGTTATTAGATTATACTGGTCTATAATGCAGCCTAATACACAGATCCTTGAACTCATGTAATAGCAGGTGCATGTTTTCAATTAAGCAAAGATATTAAGCCTAACAGCAAAGAGAAAAGGTAGGTAATGCATACTCCAGAAGTGCTTTACATGAAAACATCCTACTGTTTTCATGCAAACACAGAAAAAAGCCTCTAGAAGCAAAAATCTAGCTGTAGATTGGCTAAATATAAACACTAGAGCTTGATATCATAACTGCCTAAAGATATGTAAGGACAAAAAACACCATGGAGAAAAAGAGTTGTGAAAGAGATAGTAAATAGATTTCTCAAAAGTAGAGCCTTTCTATTCAACTGAAGGTGGTATTACTAAAACTGGAGGGGAAAATCTGAATATTAGCAGAAACAAAGGCAGGAATTGCATCTTCATAACAAGTCAGAATTATGTAGATTTCTCTTTTTCCTTACTAATTGTGCATTCTCAGCAGAATGGGAACTGCAGCTCCGAAAAGCACTGCAAATTTTTGAGAGCCACTAGAGTTAGTAGAGTTATCCTGGAGGTTAAATCAGAGTCTTAGCATAACATAGCACTTCCACATGTGTTTAAAATTAATCTTCTCCAATACCTTTCACTTTACATTTTTAAAACCCACAAATTCAACCCTCAGATCAGAGAACTGTTACATAAGAATGACAGAAGCCTAGGCTAAATAAATGCATTAGGTAGGGAAATTAGCAACAGGGGAGGCAACTTTTTACTTGCTTTCCTGTTCTCTTTGGTTCTTTTGCCTGAAATAGTAAAATTTTGGGATGTGGGTAGCAAAATTAATATAAGAACCCAGACTCAAACACAAGCATTGGATTATCATACCAGTAAATTCATGAATTCACCATGATTTTGGCCCATGCCAAAGCAGGACTCTTTACCCACAGTGTAGAGACTATCTACAATAGACTATTCAGATGGAGCCACCCTGCTCTGGGATGGCAGAGCTTTTACCAAGGAGAAGTGAGCTGTACTGTGCCAGGTGTAAGAGATGTAAATTTTAGTGTAACTTACACCACAAAGAGCATTTTTCAGAAAATCATCTAATATTATTTACTGACATTATTCTGTTAGGCTCTTTTTCATGCTTAAGCCACAGATGAAGATTCTTTCTATAAAATTTCTATTCCTCTCTGTCAAAGGTCTCCAAAGTTGATCCAAAATAGTATGCTTCTGGAATTAGCTGATATTGCCTACCTACAGGATGCAGTTAAAAATCTTAAACTCTACCTAAGTCCTAGAACTTTGTCTTTGCTGTTGGTAAGGCATCTTACAGAGCGGAAAGCTGGACAGTACAAAGTTAAAGGTACAAGAATCAGATATAGTTTAAGCTCTTTGCATTTAATCTGTGTTTACAGAAGTTTTACTTATATTTATTTGAAATCACTGAGGACATACACAGATAGTTTATATTACAGCAGTTTTGCAACTACTGTGTTTCTTGAGTTCATAGAATCATGAAGGTCAGAAAAGACTTCCAAGATCATTGTGTACAACTGTTAACCTAACACTGCAAAGTCCAATATTAAACCATGTCCTTAAGCACCACATCTACACATTTTATGAAACCCTCCAGGGATGGTGATTCCACCACTTCCCTTAAGAGCCTGTTCCAGTGACAGAATTCTTCCTAATAGCCAACCTAACCCCTCCCAGTGAAACTTAAGACCATTTCATCTCATCCTGTTGCCTTTTACCTGGGAAAAGAAAGTGACCTCCACCTTGCTACAATCTCCTTTCAGGGAATTAGAGAGAGCGAGAAGGTCTCCCAAGCCTCCTCTTCTTCAGACTAAACAACCCCAGTTCCCTCAGTCACTCCTCATAACACTTGTGCTTTAGATCCTCCACTAGCTTTGTTGCCCTTCTCTGAACACTCTCCAGCAACTTAATGTTCTTATTGTAGTGAGAGGCCCAAAACTGAACACCGTATTTGAGATGCAGCTTCAGCAGTGCTGGGTACAGGGGGACAATCACTTACCTATTCCTGCTGGCCACGTTATTTCTGATATAGGCCAGGATGCTATTGGCCTTCTTGGCCATCTGGGTACACTGCTGGTTCATGTTCAGCTGGCTGCTGACCAGCACCTCCAGGTCCTTTTCCACCAGGCAGCTTACCAGCCACTCTCCCCCAAGCCTTTAGCATTGCATGGGGTTGTTGTGACACAAATGCAGGACCTGGCACTTGGCCTTGTTGAATCTCATCCCACTGGCCTTGGCCCAGTCTAGATCCTCCAGCTTGTCCAGATCCCTCTGCAGTGTCCCTACCCTCAAGCACTTCCACCCAACTTGGTGCTGTCTGCAGACTTACTGAGGGTCCAGATCATCAATGATGGTATTAAACAGGACTGGCCACAAAACTGAGCCCTGAGGAACACCACTTGTGACCAGCTGCCAGCTGGATTGAACTCTGTTCAATACCACTCTCTGGCATTGGCAATACAGCCAGTTTTTTACCCAGTGAAGACTACCTGTCCAAGCCATGACATGCCAGCTTCCCCAGGACAATGCTGTGGGAGGCACTGTCTAAGGCTTTACTAAAGCCTAGGCAGGCAAAATCTAAAGCCTTTCCCTCATCCCCTAAGCAGGTCGTCTTGTCATAGAAGGAGATCAGGTTGACCAAGACCTGCCTTTCATGAACCTATGCTGGCTGGGCCTGAACCCCTGGTTGCCCTGCACACGGTGTGAGATCACACTCAAGGCGATTTACTCCATAATATTCCCCAGAACCAAGGTCAGGCTGTAGTTCCCAGGATCCTCCTTCTGACCCTTCTTGTAGATGGGTGTCACATTCACTAACTTCCAGTCATCTGGGACCTCCCCAGCTAACCAGGACTGCTGATAAATGATTGAAAGTGGCTTGGTGAGCACTTCTGCCAGTACTACCAGTATCCTCAGGTGGATCCCATGTGGAGTTCATGGGGGAGTTCATGCATCATACCTTCTTGTGAATTGGAACATAATCAAGCTGAAGGGGGAACTGTCTCCTAATCACATGGGGTATCTACAAATTACATTTTCATATTTGTTGCCTTAAGGAAAGTTGAAGAAAAACTCTAGGAGAATTTAGTAGAGATGAGATAAGAAAAAGCTGCTTTAATGAGCCTTTAGCCCCTGGAATACAAAAATGCGTGCTCCCTCTGCCCCCAGGTCCGTGTTTTTATAATAACGTCCATCCAATCCCATTGTGCCACTTGTCTGAGTCCTGCCCCGAAGTGCCCTCTGGCACATCCCTCCAGGAATTGGGTTGGGGGTCTGAAGACCCTCTTTACTTCATCCTCTTCTGCCTCATGATACATACTGTCCCTTGGAGGACTTCCAATGTTCTCTGTGTGAAGGTCCTTCTCCAGTATTTATGTCTTCCTGGTGCCAGGCCTGGTGTTTTGCTGCAGCCCTATCTTGAGAAGAAGACTAAGCTGCTAACAAGGGAGTAGGTTAGAATGTGTAAACATTAAGCTGCTATATAGAAATCCTAACTCTACAGTACTACTATTAAAGCTACAATAACTTCTAAAATCTACAAAGCCAAAAAAAATCAAAATCAGAAGCTCTGAGGCATCATATTCCTTCAGTCACAGCACCCCACTGTCTTTGTCTTTATGGCTGAAAAACATAATGGAGTACTATCAAACAGATAATTTCAAAATGCAATCGGATCATCCTGCTACAACATAAAAGGAAGTAATAAAAACTATTTGTAGAGGTTGCAGAAAGCCATAGAATCAATGCATTATCTTCATGATACTTAGGGTTATCAGTGGGATTTGAAAAGTAGCACAGAGAAAGTTATAGTCAAAATAGTTGCCCTGATCAGTTCTGTTATCTTCTGATATTTTTCTTTATGTTAATTTAGTTTCTAAATTATGTCTCTATACTCACTCATGGCATTTTTTTTTGCACTAACTGCTTGGGAGGAAATTTAAATGATTAAATTTCTGATGTTTTGTGGAGGAGATATACATATTTTAGGTTATTTTGCTAAAAAGTGTAGTTAGTCATATTCATATATATTTCATTATCAATCCAAGAACCCACTGCAGTGCTATGAGTTTCTGTTTGCTTTTGATTAAGAGCCTGCAAAGTAACAGATATTATAATTACTATGTGAACTAGTCATACACTTCTTATAGACTTTAATAGCTTAATTTTTTAATGTGTTTTTGTCTGAGATGTGCATGTGTGTCCATATATGCATGTGTGAATGTATGCACATATATCTATATATTTGCATATGCATTTACATGCATCTTCTATTAGTATTAATAAAATTATGTATATAAAAAGGTGTGTTTATAACACATTTCTCTTCATGAGGAAAGAAAAATCAGGTTTGAATAATAAGTAAGGCTACAACTCTTTAAAATACAGGATTTAGACCGGAAACCCAGACAGACCTATACTGGCATCCCCAGGCACCATGGTGATGTCTGCTTTTTCAAGCTGCACAGTGCTGTAATACAGCAATAGCTTCTGTGCTTTATTCCTCCAGGTTTTCAGGTTTCCATGGAAATGAGTGGGAATCCCAACACAAGGAAAAAAATAACAGGCTTTCCAGCTCACACCACGGTGTTGGATCTTTGAACAGCTGATACATGAGGCAGTCGTAACAAGAATAAAAATACACATAATACAATACTACACATAATACCGGAGCCAAAACCAGTTATGACTGTGCCTTGAAGGAACATATGTAAACTACTTCTGATCTGTAGTAGAATAATGCTTCACATAGTTTTGAGGCTGCCCAGGGTACAAACAGAGGTACTATATGATATTCTAAAACTAATTCATTGATGAAGCTATAGCCAACTAAAGCAGAACCTCATTTTCCTATTATTGACTTCACTACACAGCTGGTGAATTAAAAAGCATCTACCTTTCAAACCGCAGTTAAAATTATTTGTGGTATTAAAATTCTGCTACTACTGATGTCCAAAGACCCATCATTTACAAAAAACTCCCAGTGTAGAAACACAATATTTCTATTAAAGTTTTGAAGATTCATGCTAATTCTTTTGACTTTTTGCATAAATGTTGCAGGGTCAGATGATTTCTCCTTATTTGCTGTTCATATCTAAGATTCACAAAACTGTTGGTATGGACACATAAATGCTTTGAGTGTTAATGAACTGTTGAAAAATAGCACCAGCATAGTCCTTAAATGTCCTTAGATCAGAAAAGTATTTTTTTTCTTACCTACCTGGTAACAAGCTTGTGCTATTACTTTTGTTGATTTCGGTGGAATCGCTCCAGGCTCACTGTTGGACCTAGCACAATTTTTCTGATTAGATGTGGACAATGTTTGAGATGTTTGCAAAGTATTTGGACTACTTTTTAGCAGGAAGCCTTGGAGCATACAAAACCCATCCATGGCATTCTTTATGAGGAATAGTATAACACAGAAGTATTAAATATCAATAATGATCGACCATAGGGCATAGGTAAGTATCTAACTTCTCTATCAAAAGATGAAGTAACTTTAGTCCAAGCTGTAATCAGGTTCATCAGGCTTCCTGAGGTGTAGCATCCTCAGGAGAACAAAGCAGCACTGTGCTTCAGTATTATTGTCTTTGTACAAAGTCATCCTTTACTCAAGTGTGTATTTCCATACCACAGCTCATGTCAGGAAGAACATTTCCAAGTAACCACTCTCAACAGTATCTCTTAAAGACATGGTTGACAGGCTAAGCGTATCATCTTCTCGAAGGGATTCAGTTACTGTTATGCCATTCCCAAACATGAAATAACAAGAGGTAACAAGCTATCTCAGATGAGCCTGTATGAAATGAGGCTACCAAGCTATACATTAAATACATCATTCACTGTGTCAAGAACATCATACTGAGCTTTGAGGGTTTTCTAACCAAATAGTGGTGCCTTACTAATGCTTTACTTTCAAAGGATTAATGATTCATTGATAGCTTGGTCAAGCCCCTTATACTATTGAACTTTGTTTACCTTCAGGACAGGCGTTAATTGCAACTGAACAAGGTCAGGAAACAGCATCTGTGAAACTAGAGGAGACAGAAGACTGAGACAGGAAGGTCAAAATGTTTTCCTGACTGAGGTAAATTAGCAGTGAAACATATTTAAGAAGCTCATTTCCTTATCTAACCTCTCACTTCTATGCCTGCACAGCTTTTTGACAAAAAATTATTTGTGGCGGCAGGCTGTAAACCCAGTTGTTGAAATTATCCCACTTACGGTGGATCATTTTGGTTTTCAGGTCCATGGCTAGGCTTCGCGAACAAAGATCCAGGGAGGGCTCTATCCACACTTCCCACAAGCGCACTGATGGCCGAAAAGGCCAACACGTAACTGTATTACCATAACTAAGAGGAGAGCAATCTGTAGCACAGGGGCAGGAACAAGTAGCCAGGAACAGTGATGTTCGAGGTACTCCTTAAAATGCCTTCAGTGCTGGGAAAAAAAGTAATGTCACAGCTTATCTGAAAGGTGCAAGTATACTTCAGAGGTGGAGAGCATTTGTTCACATAAATTGAGGCTAACACAAAGTTCTTGAATCAGAGCTGGTTCACCTTGGAGTTGCCATTGAGAAGGGACAAACAGAACATGAGCCTCTCACCCTTCATACATGTAGTTGCTGTTGGAAATAGTTACATACATGTAGCTATATGTTAAAAAAAGAGCATCCACAACTCCAGCCTAAAGATTACCAGAAGTACTATTGGCTGCTTTGCCACATTCTGGCACTGCTTTATCCACAAGCACTCCCCAAGGCTAAGTGCTCTCCAGCATTCTTAATTATCTGGATTAAGGTCTAAACATGGTATGATTTTATCTGGAATGGATATCTGGAATATCTCTCCTATGAAGAAAGGCTGGGAAAATTGAGGTGGTTCAGCTCCAGGGAGACTTTATGTGGCCTTTCAGTACTTAAGGTGGCTTATAAGAAAGACAAAAATATGAATGAAAGGTATGAGAGAAATGAAAATAACTATCTTTCTCTGTGATTAATGCAAGTAGCATAAGATCAGGTCACTTCAGAGTGACTAGATGGGACTGGAAGGAGTGGAAGGGTGATGCCCTTTTTCTCTGGTGGTAGTAGATGACATCACTGCTGTCACTATTCTGGTTTTACGTATCACTGCCATTTGTCCTTAGTTCACTAGCACACCCAGTTTATTCACTGTAAGATGCACCTGTGCAGTCATAGGCCAAGGGGGATGTGGAATCTCCCTGGGAGAAAAAGCAACAAGCCATGCAGAAGGCAGACACATTTTCATTGCATCTTCAGCTTTCTGGGAAATATACTTCTGAAAATGTCTTTAAATACTCAAACCATGCTTTCAGTTCAAGTTCTGTTTTGATGAAAAGCTAAATATAACTTATTTTTCTCAATGTATAAAATATTTGATTGTTATTAAATTTCTACTTCTATCTTCACCAATCATGTGTCCATAACTTTTCTGTGCAACAATAAGTGATGATAATAAAGAACAATATATGGCAACTGCAACAGTAATCATGTCAGATTATTTAGACATCAGTGTGTGATGGGGTATGTGAAACAGGAAGTTCTTTGTGTCCACCTTACCTCCTCCTCCTTTTCCCAAACCTGTTTGTTTCGTTTTCTAAACTGCTCTGCTCCCGCTACCCCCTCCCCCAGCGTGTTGATTCTGGTAGCCATGGCAACTAATGGGTGGGATATGGGGCAGGCTGGAGCAGCGGCTGAGCCGCAGCGCGAGCCCCCACTTGGGCTTCCCCGGCACTGTATGGAGCACACGCCCACGGCATGCAAGACTGCATCCAGGCAGATCACACGGGCACAAGCAAGGAAGTGACTTTCATGTGCAAATCAGCAGAACAAGAAAGACCGCGTGGCCGCGCCTGCCATGTGGGATGCTGGGATACTTTCTTCTGACTATAAAAAGGGGCAGAAGCTCTCTTTACGTCCTCTTTCTGCCTCCTGCCTCACCAGAGAGAACATGCAGAAGGGGAGAGAGAACTGCCACATGGCCTCCGCCATCTTGACTACGCGGTGCTCTGCTTTCCATCTAACTGGGACTTTTTCTTTTCAGCCATCTGAGTCCCTGGCTCCATCGAGATCATCTCACCTCACCTGGGGAGGGAGAAACCTTGTGGCACGGTGCGGGGCGGTGGAAGAGACCTGGAAAGCTTTCTTACTTATCTCTCTATTTGCACTGTTATATACATATATATATATACCTATGTATATTTGTTAAAGTTATTCTTTATCGCTTTGCCTCGGGTGTGCATGTGTATTCATTTTACATTTATTCCTTTATCCTGAGAGGGGGAGGTCATTATCTGGGTTTTTCTTAAAAACTGTCTGATCAAACCAAGACACAATACTATATTTTTTTAATATTTCTACAGAGAACCTACTTAAAAAAAACAACCACTGCCTGTTAGTCACGATATGCTCAATGAACAGTTGCTCACATATTCCAGGACCTGTTATTTTTAAGTGTTGCTTTCTTATGATTTGATTAAAAGTTCTTTCTGCTGCCTAGGTAAGGGATGGTCATACAGTGATTTTGAGCTCATTTCCTGTGAGTGTTTGAACAGGCTAGAAGTACCCATACTGCACACAGGCCAGTGAAACAACAGACAAAAAGCCTTTAGGTGCAAGGGGCAGGTGAGAATAGGCTGGAGGACAGGGAGAATGGAGGAACTACAGAGATTTTATGTTATAATGAGGGGAAATATACTGTATGAGATTTGTATTACATGCAAATATATACACATTTTATGTTAATTTGATTGGAGTTTCAATAAGTCCCTTTGACTGGAGCCCAGGACTGCCTAACCTCTCGCATTTAGCCTTAGGCTCTGGCTTTCAGCCCTGTTCTCTGGCTTGCTAGTAACGCAGCTGGCATCGCCTGTTCTGTTGGCCATCAGCCTAAATTATTTTCTCTCTTCATTTACACCTCTCACATGGCTGTGGAATAGGTGGGAGGCCTGTGCTGTGTTTCTTCCCCTCATGCCCTCACTGTTTATCACCTTTTCTCTTGTGCTTTAGCAAAAGAAACGAAACATAAACCAGATGAGGAGGCAAAGCTGATGTATTCATGGCGCTAAACAATCTGGATGGATTGTCAAAATACTTAGAAGCCATCATCTCCAGAGGCATATGAGCATTAAGAAGAAAAGCTAGAGCCAGACACAATCAATGCAACTGAAGAAGAGGCATTACCATCAGCCATAAGTACCAGCTCAGGAACTTGTCATGGAGAAGACAAAAGCAGAAGTTTGAAAAAATGCATCTCAGCCAGGTAAGAACAGCAGTACTAAGCGGGGGGAGGCTGACAGATAAAGGGACATAGATCGTCATGGCTAGGCTTCATGAACAAAGATCCAGGGAGGGCTCCATCCACGCTCCTCATCGGCGCCTTTTACAAGCGCGCTGATAAAAAGAGGATAGCAGATAGCACCCTTGAGCCTGCACAATGGATTTTTTTTTAGGTGAGACACAGCATGCGCAGAGCTAGACCCACCCTTTAGTCCTACGGTTCATCTGCCAGGGCCTAGCAAGCTTGGACGCTGGCAGCAAAGTCCTTAGGACGGAGGTTTAACCTCTTAGATGGAAGGCCTTACAGGGCTAAACGAGCTCCATCTGCCCAGGTTTGGAATCAGAGTTGTCCCTGCCAGAAGGCAGAAGGCTGCCAGAAGGCTAATGAGTTCATCCTACCCATACAAGGATTATAGGAACATGGGTATCACTCCCCACACTTTCCCGTGGGCAACGAGTTTAATGCTCCCTCTGCTGTCGGCACAGTTATCGCACCAGGGGCCACAGGAGACCCCAAGTGATTTTCAGACTGTGCCTAAAAGCGACATAGATAAGGCTGAAGGAAAATACTTGAAACATTTTTAGGGACATTTTTGCCCCAGTGGAAGAGAATAAAATGTGTGTGAAGACTTCAAACATATGCCTACACTGTGCAACACATTGCAGCAAGAAGTCCCCAACTCCCTCCTCCTAGATAACACCAGATGAGCTAGTTCTGTCACCAAAGGCGGTGTACTAATAGCAGGCTCTGCAGGGCAGTCAGACTACTTAGAGTAATCAAAGGAAGGGATAATTAGCCCATGCTCAGTCATACTAACACAGTTACGATTTTTCTGGGTCATTAGCCTGCACAACATTGCAGCACCATGCCACATAGTATGCCATGTAAGGTCTAGTGTCCGTACTACAAGAACAGCAATGCAAGTATCTTTTCTTCTAGTGTATAAACAGTTAAAAGGAAATTGCAAATTCCGTGCAGATGATATCCAATGTACAAGGGAAGAAACAGAAGTGAATTGAGGTAGCCTATCAATAAGAGGTGTAAAGACAAATCTCTTCATTAATTTTGCTGCAGCTGTCCTTGGTCATGAGTAGATACTTGGTGGCTCAGCTAAGATCTCCCTTTGCATAACGAGTAAGGTGTTTTGTGTTACAAATGGCAAAGAGACAGCTGTTTAGCTCACCTTTTAGAATGGTCAGTCTGAAGATCAGTGAAACTACCTCTTCTTGAGCTCCAGCCTGTTTAGGCAGTAAAAGAGGACCCCCCTAAAGCCCTTGAAGGAGGATTTTTCAGTGGTGACTGTGTGACTGCCACCAAAATTGGACTGTATGACAGGCACAGCAAAGTTTCACACAGCAACAGTGCTGTGGCTGTGCTCAAGTCAAAGCAGAATATAACACAGCAGAAGTGAAAAACAGCTGTGGCCTGTTCCAGGATCAAGTTCATACTAGGACTGTAAGAGCACAAAGGTGAGTTGAATCAGTACCAGACCCCTGTGTGTAAGGTTATGGTTGCAATGACTACAGGCTCCAGGTAGAATTCCACAGTAATTTAATACAACTGAATGAATTTAAGGCTAGATGACAAGTGAATTTCCACGCAGTTGCAGGCTATTTTGAAATCAAGAAGAAAAGAGCTCATTGTATCAATATTATGCTGAATACAGGAGAATTATCACCAAGTAAGTTTTGTTTTAATAAAAATGCTTATAATTAAAATTAATGGATTATGTAAGAAAGATAAGTTATTGGACTACAGTATAAGATTACCTTTCCCAGTATGGTTGACTGTGCCTCACAAGTTAACATCTCAAATGGAATTTAATCATGGCTTATTTCACATGAGAAACTGATGGATGAAGTGAGGATGTATAGCTACATATATGAAATGTAGAATATCTAAATTTGAATACCCGAGAAACTGTTTATACTTTCCTTATTCTGCACATTGCCAGGATAAACGATTTGTTTATCCAGAATAGTACTACTCTGTTAAAATCAGATGCTTCAAAGAAAGAAACTCTTTTGCCCCAAACACTCTTCCTGACCATGCAAATATTTCCACTGGCTACACCTGATGATAATTAAACTGAGTCCTGTGTATATAACTATAATTTCTAACTTTGGCTGTGCACTTCCTTGTGAAAACAATTTTCATACAAGAACATCCAAAAAAAAATAATCTTTCCCAAGTATACATCTTAACACTGTATCAGTGAAACAAGGGATTCAAATGTCGCTTTTCTTTACATCTGTTTCTCATCTTCTGTAACTTGTGCAATTTCTGTCTCACACTATCTAGAATAAAAATAACATTGCTTTATTGTACAGTTAATCTGTTTCAAAGGATAATTAAATATATCTAGTACACTAGTACACCTGTAGCAGGTCCTGTATATTGTAACGAGTTGCAAACGTATGATACCAGTGATGTTTTACGTTATAATAAGCTTCTCTTGCAAACACAGCATGTCTAGGTTCTTTTGCAGGCTGATCTTTTATTGGCTTAAAAAGAAGAGAGGTGTCAATCCAGACACAGACTTTCTTTCTTTCAAAGCACTGGTCAGCAGATGGTAGAAAAAAATGATTCAGATCCTCAAAAAGGACCTGATGTTCTTGTTTTCTGTCTATTTTAGGATGCAAGTCCTGTTATCACTGAACAGAATGACACTTGCAGCAGGTACAGCTGACACATGGAAATATGTTGGATCACTCTCACTAATAGGATCTATGCATTTTCTAGAGATATCAAACAAATATGGATCATTTGGACAGGCAGGTTCAGAACCTTACTCACAGTCAATTTTCTGTGTGAACATTTGCAAGGAAAGATACCAGATGGCTTAGGCATGTATTACACTGACATGTACATAAATGTGCATGTGTATATATGAAATAGGAAGAATTGTGACCAAATTAGAGTACTATATTACATATGTATAGGACAGGACAGTGACACAGAGGAGGAACTCTGAAAGATGGGGAGAAAGAATGCTAATACTGAAAAAAGTAAGTATTACACAGTAGCTTTTCTTCTAGGCAGCCAGGCTTCCCATATAGATATACTGTGTTGAGGATTTATGTGAGAAGTTCGCTTCAACACTGTGAAAATTACGTGTTAAAATCCTCCATACACTGATTAGAAGACTGGCTTCATCGATCACTGGTGTTGATATTAGAATTTCTGGTGGGACTTTCATAACTGATATATTGCTTCACTGGGATTCATTTTTCCTGCCCAGCCAAAGCAAAAGTGCTATAGCAGCAGTCACCAGCACAGAAGGCTGGTTACAAAGAAAAGTGACAACCTCAGAATTGAGAAATGAGCAGCATCCATGCATGGATGTATTGGTAAGAAGATAGTAGGGGGAAAAAGAGAAGTGCACTTACTGATAGAACAAAATGTAAAAAGTCATCTTAAAATATGCATTTAAACCGACAAACAGAAACCAGCCTTCCTCCTACAGGAATCCTGAGATTTTGTATCCACCAAAGTCTTAACAGATTCATTAAAATGAAGATTTTAAAAAATTATTTATTTTTTACTTAGGACCAACAATACTGCTTTACTGAGAAAAGTCAGGGTGTATATATATATAAAGAGCACATCTACTTGGTATTAAGTCTTCTACATAAGTGTACTGAGCCTGGCTAGGGCAGAATTGTTTTCCTTCATAGCAGCATATAAGAGGCTGTGTTTTAGAGTTTTGACCAAAATAGTACTGATAACACACTAATGTTCTAGCTTTTGGTGAACAGCATCAAGGCCTTCTCAGTTTCTCAATCTGCCTCTGCCAGTGAATAGATTGGGAGTGTGCAATAGGCTGGGATGGGACACAACCAGGCAGATGACCAAACTAACCAAAGACATATTCTGTACAACATCACACATGTTCAACAATAAAAGGCAAAAGAGAGGGTTTAGGAAAGTCAGCCATCTTCTACTTGTAAACTGGCTGGGCATCAGTCTTCCTGCGGGAGGTGGTAAGTGATTGTGTTTGTATCACTTGTTTTGTTTACTTTCTTCTTCCACTTCACCTTCCCTTATTAAACAACATTTTTTTATATATGTTGGTCCTCATGCTTTCTTGCTTTTAGTCTTCCTTTCCTCTTCCTCCATCCCACTGGAGGCAGCAAGTGGAAATTGAGTGAGCATTAGGTATGGTGCTTAACCACTGCGGTAAACCCACAACTATAAGAACATGGCCAAAAATATTGTGTATATTGAAGGAGTTTTGTTTGTTTCTTTAGTTTAACCTAATCCTGTTTCAAAGGTGACTAAGATAAATTATTAGAATTAATAATTAAATTATAAGAATAATGTGGAACAAGACCAGCCACAGAAATGGCTGTGGAGCCTTAAATTTGCTTAGGTTATTTCCCGATTTCTACAGATGATGTCTAAACTGACTTCATTGTGCTTCCAGTGTTACTTACTGGAAAGTGTTTAAAGTAAAAGTCCAATACTTTTATACTTCGCCTTGTGCTCTCCTTTCACTAGCTTCAAGTTATATTTCTGTTACCTTTGTATGGCAACTGATTTGTTTGTCTCTTAAGTTGTTTTGCCTTTTTTGAACCAGCCCATCTCTTTGCCGCCTCTTCTGCAGAGTGGTTTATTGCTTTTGAGACATGACCTGTTAATTCAGTGTGGCTACTTATTCAGAAGTCTCTGCTACTATCAAGCCCAAACCACAATTATTATTACTGCAACTACTTCAAAGAGCTGCTGAATCCGAGTAAAATTCTGCTCTGATGTAGAGTCATTCTGAATTACAACAGGAACAACGTCAATCCAGCCTAACTTTTCAAATCTATTACCTTTCTGGCACACTGATGACCCAGTGGGCATGTGTATGATTTTGGCCTGGCAGCCTCTCATAATACATGAGATCTGAGTTCTTCATGGCTTTACCTGACTGGGTCTCTTTCCTTCACTGATGCACCAGTTTTTATGACCAGTTTGTATGACTAACTTCTTTTACATTCAAGACTTCTGTTCTTCTGCTTAATTGATGTGAAGTTTCAAAAGGTATTGCTGTGGAGGGGAGTGAAAGAGAAAATTTAATTTCATAAGCCTCCTTTCCTTACAAAACCAGCTTAAAATAAGTATTGGAAATTAAGAGTTACAGAGAGACAGGGAAGAGGGTGAGTTTAACATTGCATCCCACTTAAACTGTGAGACATGCCAGCCACTTGGATTGCATAACTTTTAATTTCTGTCTTTTCCTTCACCTTTCCTCTTCTCTTCAATGATCCCATTTGATATGATTTTAATAATCTCAAACCAAAGCAAAAATACTTCCATGTAAAAGTCTCAACAAAGGCCCAAGCTTTTTTTTATCTAGGGTTTCACATTGCTTTTAATAAATTTTTTGATCCAGTTGTCAAACTCTATGAATATAGTAATGTCCATCATACGAATTATAGGAAGAAAACTTCTGAATTGATTGCAACTCTACAGCACTTACTTACTATCTATAAATGTCCTGAGCTACAGTATTTGGCCATATGATTTCAGAGGTATGATAAATGTAAATGTTTGCTTGTCTTCACAAAATATAATATGTAAATATATGACCTACCACAACATGATTTATCCAAAATCATACAACCTCACTGGAAAGACTCAAAAAACTGGGGGAGCTTTGGGTTATCTCCTGCATGGGAAAGGGTCAATGAAAGACTGAATAATTCAAACAGAATTAATTGGCCTAGTACTTCTGTTGAAGAAAGCAGAGCAACGCTACCCAGTGAACAGAGCACAGTGATTCAGATGGTTGAAGTTCTGGTCTGAATTTTGCAGGTGGGTTCTTGGGCCAATTTTGATAAATGACCTTATCTTTACACACCCGTTTCTTCACCTATATAATGGCAACAGCTATGCTCACTTTTCCTGTGAAATGTTTAGATCTATATTAATAGAGAACTTTATTTAAAAGGCCAGCGTGCATTGCTTTTGTTTAGTAAAGAGATAAGACATGGCCAGTAAACTACAAGAATTTCTTCCTCCCCACAACAAAGCAAATGCAAAAGCAGTAAGAGATAAGCAAGAGCAACATTGCCACAGTACAGTATGAGGTCAATGTCTATATTAGATCTCTTTCTTCTGTTTGTTTTTATCCCTACTGTGAGTCAGCTGGAGTTTTTGTCTATTGTGAACGTAAAGCATGTCACAAAGAGGAAGGGTAATATTAAACTTCATTTAAAAGCAGGAACAAGATTTTACAGAAATTAAACATCTAACTTACAGCTTTACTACTTAGCATTAAAGAGAAGTTTTGTAAACCACTTGTTCAGCACATTTCTAGGGCCATCAGACAGGCTTTACCAAGTTATTCTTCAAAGGTCATCAAAGCATGGAAAGATATAACTTCATGTTACTGTGTTGATGCTAAAAGGCTTGTATGTTGTCTGTAACCCATTCAAACACTATTTCACCTGCAAAAAAGAAAAACCATAGGAAGCTCCCTTACATATTTTTGAGGTCCCTTTATTTGCTTTTCTCTAGAGACGACAGGCGCTTAGTTTTGAGTGAATCTACATGACTCTTCACATTTTTTAAAGACTCTAAAATGCTTACCATGACCATTTTCAGGTGTCTTGCCCTGTGACAAAAGTTTCTACCCATAACCACTGTACTATATAGCATCAAAGAAATTTTGGGTTTTTTTTAATTGTGGCTACTGGAGCTAGTTGTCATGCATAATGTACCTTTTTGAACTGTGCCCAGCAGGAACTTGGGAGTGCCCAGGCTCTAGCAGAGAGTCTTCCATTGATGCTCATGCTTTAGTGCTCACAGAATGTAACAGTAATCTGACAGACAAATCTCCCCAGGCTCAGCACCTGAACTTACTAGGAAAAGTCACACTGCATATCCTTCCTTCCACAGGCCATCTTTACCATTTACTATAAACTGTCTTAAACAGACATTAAAGACCTCCCAAAACAACTGCTAGCCTTTACCATATATGCTTAGGATGACAACTTCCTGGAACACTAAAAGCCAATAAGCGGTTAAAGGTATGCGTGTATTTAAAAAAGAGAATTTTTTTTTAACACAACAGAGCCATAGATTGGTAAAAGAATCAGGGTGACTAAGGGACAGGAACAACAACATTCTAGAAGTAAAATAGTTGCATTTATCTACCCTAACTCAAATAATTATACACCCTAATAAGTATCCTGACATAACAGTGCTGAACATCATTGTCCCTTGACCATCTGGACTGTGTCTAAGTTCCAACTGAAACAATGCTACTAATTCAGTGATCTGGAAGTCCTGTTGACAAAGTTGGTCCAGAAATGCAGTACTAAATTCAACTCACTTTGGTCAGTCAGCTACCAAAGAAGAGTTGATAAGCATGAGATATAATAAGAAAATGTATCAATGAATGACAAGTGAATCCATTAGCATCAACACAGATAATTTAGTCCCAGACTTCAGGAAATTTGTGTCAGTAAGATCAAGCCTGTATGTAAACAGGTCACATTTTAACAAGTCAAATATCATTGCAAAGGCTTTTTTTTTTTTTTAATTTAAATTATGGAAAAATGGGGTAAAATGAGGAAAGTCCAATTGCCATCTAGCAGATTTGCCAAGGAGAGATTTTAAGAAAAATAATTCTATTCTTTCCTTTTGCTGTTCCTTTTTTTTCTCTCCATTAGTATTACAAGTTTTCAAATGCATTGGCTGTCCCTTTGCAATTGTCCTCTCAGAAAGGTGTAAAGAAGACTCTCCAAAAGACCATTAATAAATATTTTATGTTTTCATCATCTTAGAGTTAGAATTACCTTCTTTCAAAAGACCAGCTACAAACATATTTTAATTAAGGAAAAGAAAGAAGTAGAATCAGTACCTCTACGGAAGTCAGATCTATACCCAGATTTTCTTGGCTTTACTGGTTTTGGCTGAGACGGCGTTAATTTTTTTCATAGGATTTCCTATGGTGGTGCTGTGGTTTAGATTTGTGACCAAAACACTGTTGATATCACACGGATGTTTTAGTTACTGCTGAGCAGTGCTTACATAGCATGAAGGCCTTTTCTGTTCCTACCACTGAGCAGGCTGAAGGTGCACAAGAGGCTGGGACAGGACACAGCTGGGATAGGAGACACCAACTGACCAGAGGAATATCTCATATCATATGTCATCATGCTTAGCAATAAAAGCTGAGGGAAAGGTGGAGGAAAGGGGAACATTCAGAGTTATGGCATTTATCTTCCCAAGTAGCTGCTATGTGTGATGGAACCCTGCTTTCCTGAAGATGGCTGAACACGAACCTGATGATAAGAAGCAGTGAATGAATTCCCTGTTTTGCTTTGCTTGCATACATAGCTTTTACTTTACCTATTAAATTCTCTTTATCTTAGTATGTAAGTTTTCTCACTTTCACCCTTCTGATTTCTTCCTCTTGTCCCACTATGAAAGGAGTGAGTGGCTATGTGCCTGTGGGGGTTAATCCACAACATTGGCTTACCTTCCTTTTTCTCTCCCAAGTACCCACATGTGACCATTTTTAAATAACATTCAGGAGAGGTGAATAAAACTTAAAGTAGGACATTGGGACTGTCTGTAGCTGACCTTTCTCAGACATGAATTGTGACAAAATAACTGCAATATTTGGTCTACCTTGTTCTATCATTTGCCAAAATTTTATGGCTAATCAAAAATATAAAATTTGTAACAAGGTATTTGCTACTACAAATTTATATGCAAATAACATTGTAAATCTTTATGCATAGGATGAACAAAGAAATAGTAATTCACTGAGGCCACCAGGAGAATGTAATATTGATGGAGATAAGTAATCACATGATATACCTCTAAATACCTATAGTAAATGATATATATTGTGGAGACTGAATATTAGCATGATGAATGATGTAGTATCAATACTAGTAGGGTGTTGCCAGTGTTATCACATAAGTCTTGACTTCTAGAAAATTATAGCACTGTTTACTTTATTGTCATTTTGAAATTCAGAGGATTTTCACAAACTGTATGTAAAGTTTTGACACAGCTACTCAACAAGGTTACTACCAGAAAGTCTGTACTAAGAAAACCCACTTATCATTTAACTACCCTAATGTAGTCCAAACTTAAGCAGGACTTTCATGTAGCTCTTTCCCTTCAAGGTATATTAAACATATCAGCCACAGTCTGAAAATCACTTGGGGTCTCCCGTGGCCCCTGGTGCAATAACTGTGCCGACAGCAGAGGGAGCATTAAACTCATCGCCCACGGGAAAGTGTGGGGAGTGATACCCATGTTCCTATAATCCTTGTATGGGTAGGATGAGCTCATTAGCCTTCTGGTGGTCATCCTAGGAGAGGGACAACTCTGATTCCAAACCTGGGCAGATGGAGTTCGTTTAGCCCTGTAAGGCCTTCCATCTAAGAGGTTAAACCTCCGTCCTAAGGACCTCGCTGCCAGTGTCCAAGCTTGCTAGGCTCTGGCAGATGAACCTTAGGACTAAAGGGTGGGTCTAGATCTGCGCATGCTGTATCTCACCTAAAAAAATCCATTGCGCAGGCTCGAGGGTGCTATCTGCTATCCTCTTTTTATCAGCACGCTTGTAAAAGGCGCTGATGGGGAGTGTGGATGGAGCCCTCCATAGATCTTCGTTCGCGAATCCTAGCCATGACGACGATATTAAACATATGTTTGAATATATAGCCCAAGAGCCTTAGTAAACAATGAATAGATGTTGAATACATAATTAATGTCAAAACATTTCATTAATCATTCAAATCATCAAAGCCTAAGATTCAGTAGATACTCCAACCAGGCCTTTAGTGGTTTTGACTGGGATACAACTTGGCCTCAGTGTGTGGCCAAGTGTGGCCTCAGTTTTACTGAGGACGATTCAAGATAGGTTAAAAAATACATCCAGAAATTAAATATGTCCAAGTGCCTAGATACTTGATTTTTATTTTACATTTATTTTCAAGCCCTGGTTTCACACGTTAAGCATGTGCATAAATCCCACCACTTAAACTTGAAACTGCCAGAGCAGCAGCCCCAGAGAACAAAGTCTTCAGCTACTGAAAATTTAGACACAAAGAAAAGACACAGAGGCTCCACTTACTTATATGTGAAAGTATTCCTTTCAGTCTTTAATACCTATTTCATTGTTTTCAGTTAATAGCAATCGCTGTCTCAGAATTAGGACTAAAATCTCAACATTATTTAAAGCCAGGAACTACAGGTTAGTATAGTAAAGACTGTTACTCCTAAGAAAACTGCATCATCCTAAAGATTAAAAAACACTTATTTCATAATTAAGCTTTTCAGCAACTCTAAACACTCGTGAATATGACAAGTAAAATTGCTTCATAGTGTCTTGCAAAGCATGTCTGCATAAAAGAAAAAAATACATGGCTATTGCGATGATTTGATTTGATACTCAGTCTAACCTAAAAATCTTTCTGTAAACATTTAATAAAACCTTTTTTTATACTACAAAATTAAACAGGATTTCAAAGTTTCTTGAGCAGTTATTGAGAAATGAGCTATTTGTTAATATGATTTTTAACCAAAACACAAACAAGGCAGACGTCTTGCAATTATTCATCACTGTTCAATATATTCAACAATGATCTGGATGAAGGGGTAGAGTGTACCCTCAGCAAGTTTGGGGATGATACCAAGCTTGGAGGAGTGGCTGGCACACCAGGAGGCTGTGCTGCCATCCAGTGTGACCTGGACAGGCTAGAGAGGTGGGCAGGGAGAAACTTAATGAAATTTAACAAGGGTAAGTGTAAAGTACTGCATCTGGGAAAGAACAACCCCATTTATCAGTACAGGCTAGGAACTAATCTGTTGGAGAACAGCCCTGGGGAAAATGATCTAGGAGTCCTGGTGGATAGGAGGATGACCATGAGCCAGCAATGTGCCCTTGCGGCCAAGAGGGCCAATGGCATCCTGGGATGTATTAAGAGGAGTGTGGCCAGCAGATCGAGAGAGGTTATTCTCCCCCTCTACTCTGCCCTGGTGAGGCCCCACCTGGAATACCGTGTCCAGTTCTGGGCCCCCCAGCTGAAGAAGGATAGGGAGCTGCTGGAGAGAGTCCAGCACAGAGATGGCCTGACAATATCATCATGCTGCAGTGAATGTTATCCTAACTGCCTTGTCACAGCTGTATTGTTGCTCTCCCATCAGCCCCAGTGTGGAAAGAGGTCAGATCATAATAAAACAGATTGAGGTAACAATTCCATGAGTTTCATCTAGTCTACTGGCCATAATGAAAAGGCAAACAGAAGTTCTTGCTTGCAAGTTCATCTGTCTTGCTGAGGTGTATAATTATAGTCTGGAGGTTTTAACTATGAACCACGGACAGAAGCTGTTCCCTCCATGCACTTTGTAAGTACCCAGCAGAGCTGTAAAGTGTCCAATCTGAAGCACAGCTGGGAGCATGCTTTCTCCACCCTATCCCACTGAGGAAGGGTTTGCCTGGGTTTCACTACTGCCAGGTCTAAGATAAGGTTGACATCTTTCTCAAAGGGGAAAGAGGGTCTT
>VWZO01017908.1:0-24043 GCA_013396975.1 Bucco capensis
TGATTCTATGATTCTATGATTCTATGAACCACACAGACAAATTGCTGGGAGTGCAGCCCCACATTAATAGAGTGTCTCTGAATTTTGAACTATCTCATTGCTATGTCTCTGAATTCACCTCCTTTCCATCTCTGACAAGGCTACAGGCATCCTAGGTAGAAACAGGACCATGTGAACTCCTGCAAGTGGGTCCAGAAGCATCATCTTTAGCATATACTGAAAATATCCATGGTATACTGCAGGGTGGTCCACACATTCAGTGGATCAGACACATAGAATCATAGAATCATTATGGTTGGAAAAGACCTTTGAGATCATTGAGTCCAACTGTCCACTCAAGCATCTATAATACATAGTATTTAGTAGGCCATGAAGCGTAAGACCCTTTCTGTGTGTGCTGCTGGGCGTATTTGTGAATATGCAAGAGATGTATATGGGAATTACGAATGCATAGAAGTTCCATACAAATGTCCAAAGCCTCAAATGCCTCAAATTCTACATCTGGTAAAACAGGTGATCTGTGCATCTAATTATGCCGTGTTTCTCAGTGGCAGTAACTTGATGTAGGTGGCTTGTCTTGGTGGGAGCTTTATTCCTTCCTCTCCACCAGCATTAATTCTCTTCTATGTGCACTGGGAGGAAAATTTCAGTTAAGTACAGCAACTGTGCTGATTTTGGTAGTAAATCATAAATATCAGAGAATATCAGAGAATTTTACCCCTCTTCTTTACAACTTCCAGCCTGCTAACATTGCTAGGCAGATAGCTAGCATTTGTGCATTTCTTAACATATTTTTATATTTTTTTATTATTACTATTTGTTTATTTTTGTTATGCTATCAAAATATAAAAACTTATGCTTGCTGCTGGTGTTGAGATTTGTCCCAATATACAGGAGCAATTTTTTTCTTAAAGCTCAAAATGATAAAGGAAGTAAGAAAATAAAAGGTATGGGAATGTGGTGTTAATATCACCAAGCTGAAATTAGTGAAAAACAGGCTTTGGTGCAGCTGCTTGTTTGCAATGCCATAAACTGGAATTTTTACATTCAGCACACAGGAAATACTGTCCATTGATAATGACTTGAGTCACAAAGACTATCACCCACAGTTTCAAAATACCAAAATTTACATGATTTTGAACAGTTTGGTTTGCATAGGCAGTATCACCAGAGGGTATTCATCAGAAGAGCTTCAAAGCAGCCAGTACAAAAAGTCTGCTTTGTTCAGGTGGAGAATCTTTACTTATATTTTTAGATATCCTTAACTTCTCTGTGTCTGAACCAGATGTATATCTTTGTCTTTTATCAGTAGTTAGGTCAGCACCTTAACTGTTACTCTAATAAAATGTGACACAGCCACACTTGGTTATAATTCACAGTATTTTTCAAAACACTGCAGATGGAAATCTTCATCCAAGTGCCCTCAAAGATCAAGTTGCATACTGAAGAAATTCCCTTTTAAATACCCAGAGTCACAAAAAATACAGGTTTCCAGAGTGCTGTTCTCTAAGCATTGCTAGAGTTTACTGACTGCTACTTAAGTACAACATTTTCAAACATGCTACTCAATTAGTTATCATAACTCAAATATTTAAGCCGTATATAAATCGGTGCTGCATGCCATACTCCTTCCTTCTAAATACACAGTATCCCAAATGGTACTGCAGATTTAAGATGATGCTACTGCATATCACTATAGGCAGTCTGAAAATCACTTGGGGTCTCCTGNGCTGCATATCGCTATTACTATCAGGTGACTTTACAATTTAAGGTTTCAAAATTCTCGTCTCCTCCAGGTTACATATGTAGCTGTTTCTATCCATCTGCAGGTACATAATCTAATTTTAGTTTTGTCTTCCTTGGTTATAGTGAGATGCACCTAACCCTCCAGTAATATATGGTTTATGTCCTCTGTTCCCTTCTATATCACTTAATGTTTTCAATATTGTGCTACATGGGAAACCATATCTATGGGAGAAGAAGTACAGTTACAATAACATTGTAAGGTATAGTGGCACTACTGGCTTACACTAAGTAAAATAAATTCATAATGCCTATGAGGCCTCCAAATATGTAGAGCTTATCAATTTTTAAAATTGAAGACAGATGGACTTGCTTGCCATATTTTAAGTGTTTTGTAAATGTGATGGTAACATTGAAAATGTACAAACTTATTTTCCAGCAAAGATGAAGGGATTACCTAAAAAATTATTGTGTAACTCTTGGTTGGTATCTGAAATGTCAGATCTCTGAACAATCCCTTTTTGAATCTCATTGTCTTCTCATGTTTTAACACTTCATTGATACATCCCCTGTAATGACACATCTGTACATGCGTCTGACTCACCCTGCTGTACCACATCTGACAAAAATATGGTGGTGTCTGGACATCTCCTCTTCCCACAGAGAAACAGGAACACCTGGTGTATTTAAACACCATGGCACTAGCAGGGCATGCAGCCTGTGCTTCAGTGGGACCAACAGTGGCAAATGAATGTCTTTGCCAGTTCATACAGGCAGGCCCATGTTCTCAACTGACTGCATGAACTGGAAGCGTGAGGGCAGCTCTGTACCCAAGGGCCAGTGCACTCTCTGGGAGCAGCACAGCACCTGTGGCTGCTGCTTCCTTTCTTGTGTCAGGGCAGAGCAACCTGACTTGAACCAGAAGGACTTGAACCTAGTTGGGACAAAAAGTTACTTTTTTTCCCATCAACTTCACATTGTAATGGACACGTCCTTTGTGTCATTGTGTTTGTGCAGTACAACAGCCACTGCCATTCAGAAGGAAAAATTCTCAGTTGTGGAGTTCAAATACCCCAACACCTAACTGTATCATTTATTCTCTAGTACTTTGAAATCTAGACTTCCTTCCTAAGCAGAGTCATCTAGAAGATTATTTGCCTCATGATTCTCAACATGGTTTGAAAGGAGGGAAAAGTAAAAAAAAAAAACAAAGACAAAAAAAGACAAAAAAGACCTGGATTAGATCCAAGACTATTAATTTCTACTTCCTAAAGTAACCATAACACTATCTAGTGGAAGTTACACAAGATTACTAGGAAGGGAAAAAATGATGGTCTTGTGGCCTTCAACATTGTTTGGAGAGTTAGGTAGCTTTGCAATAGATTTCTAGTGTGACTGAGTGCAAACCTTTATAAGTCTCAGTGTCTCATATCTTTTCCATGTTATCCTGCTGAGGAATAAAGATATGAATATCTCTAAAATGCTGCCTAGAACATTTTCTTAGTCATGAATTTGGATAACAAGATTTCTGTAGTATGGTCCATCTTTATGATGTGATTCAATGCTTTAGATCAGTGTGGGCTTGGGACACAAATTTCAGCATATTTTTTCTAATAAGGAAGAACTGGAGACAGAGTTATAAGCTCCTTTGTGTTTCCTGCTTGTGCTGACAGCAGGAGTACCACAGAGTAAAGCAAGAGCCAAGGGGATGCCACACAGCACAGCTTGCTGTCACCAAGATGAGCTGCAGAACTCTGAACTCAGCAAACAGTGGGTAATATCACAACTGTGCAGTTGAGAAAATGAGGTAATTCCCAGATGAGAAGGTACAAAGAGGAAGGGTAGCTCTGCAAATTGGCCTTTAGGGTGGAATTGTGGTCATGTGGTTCTTCTTGACCTGGAGGTACTGTGGGAGACAGCCGAACATTCTTCTGCAGATATAGGCATACTCTGCCCATGCTGGCCACAACATAGCAGCAGGAAAGTAAATGAAGGGAGTTGAAGTCAATATCATTATACTCTGCTTTCCTGATTTCTGGTTGACTGACCATGAAGACAGCACCCACTCTGCAAGACTGAGAATGTAATTTTATCTTCACACATTGTATTCCACCACATTGCATTTCTGTAAGTGTGGCTGGGTACAGGAATGTTTCTATTTTCTGTGTAGATGCTAAGCATTTCCAGGACTTAGCACATGAGTATATATAATATGTTCTACGGCAGCTCTTTTAGTAGGACTTTTTAATCATTACAACATCAACAAATATTTATTACAGTAGAAAATGTAATACTAGAAAACTTAATATGGTATATGCCTAAACTTACCAAAGAACTTTAGCTGAGCACTTACTATTTCTCTTACATTTCAGATGACTATTTGCAATGGAATCAACCAAAGATACAGCTGATCAGAACAAATGACAGGTTTCTCCCATCAGAAGAAAAATTTAACCACCGAAGCATTGTCAAAGCTGACTATGTCTACAGGGGGCCAGTTGCCACTCAAATCTGCAAACCTCTGACACTGATCCAGGCAACCAATGCTCCCTTTGTAAATATAACCAGTTACAGAGTGAATTATGTGTCACATCCTCTGGAGAAACATTATATCCACAAAAGTGAGAAATACAAGGTCAATAAGGCCCAATTTGATGGCCTCACTACCCACAAAGTTTCTTATAAGGGGCTGCCTTGTCAGCCAGCCAAACATGCAAAACCAGTCCAGTTAAAACTTGTCCCTGATCTTCCATTTTCCTCTAAAACTGAGTTTCAGGAAAACTACCAACCTTGGCCTCAGCCTCTAATATTCACTAAAAGACCTGATATATATCTTCCTCCTCTGGAGAAATTGGACCTTCACACAACTACTCAGATAAATTACAAGAACCCAAATGGCAAGCCAGCCAAGACGTGTCGATCTTTTGCCCAGCTTAAAAGAAGTACTGACCCCTTCAGTAGCTCTTCTGTAATGAACGTGGGCTATAAGCCTTGGCAGTGCAAGAGAGTAATGCCTGTAATTTATGCTCCAGAACTGACTTTCCCATCAGAAGCAATGGATTACTTAACTACCTTTCAGACTGATTATGTGCCTCAAGCACTTCCAGTTACAAAGAGCTATAAACCTGTCTTTTCAGGCCCACAGCATCATACTCTGCTAGATGCTAAAACGACCTACACTGCCAGCTACACAACAAAGGGTGTTGTTAAGTGCTTGGCTTCTTACAAAGACCCACCTGGTTATGTCCTTGAGGGAGCTGATTCTGCTGGTCACAGCCTCTATTTCCCTGCTTCCAAGAGGGAGTGCCTGCAAGCTGGATACTGAGGGAAGAAGAGAGTGGATGCAGCCTTCTTGGAAATGGATTCAAAGACTAGGGCCTCAGTGAGCTACAAATGACAACTTGATTTTAATTACAACCTTCTTTCAAACTAACCACTGATTTCATATTTGGAGAGCTCTTAAAATAAACTTAACTCCCAGACACTGGCTTTTTTCTGGATCATTTGCGCAAATGAAAAACACAAAATGCAGGGAAAAGACACACCAATCCTTCTTTCTCTGTGTTTTTTTCTTACTCTCGCTCTTTAACTGTGAAAGCTATACTTCTCCTGAGACACTACGAGAGATCTTGTAGAAACATACATTATTATTAGTGTAACAGGGTTTTGTAGCATATGAAGAAGACGGACTCCAGCTTGTACAACCAGAAGAAGGCATTTATTATACAGAAGAGGATAACATTTATGTCTCCAAACCCGGATACAGACTACCAGGTCCAGGGCCAAGCCTTAAACAAAACGTATAGCCATATATGGTTATAATCCCTAAGCAGAAAAACATGTTTTTCTCTTCTCTTGTTTTTCTCTTCTCTTGTTTTTCTCTTTCTTGTTTTCCTCTTCCTTGTTTTCTTCTATTTGTTTTTCACTTTCTTGAACATCTGGCCTTTTCTGCTTTCCCATAACACCGACCACAGGGTTTCAGCCATAGAATCATAGAATTGTTATGGTTGGAAAAGACATCTGAGATCACTGATCCAACTGTGAACCTAACACTACCGTGCTCACCACTAAACCATGTCCCCAGGCGCCACATATACATGTTTTTTCAACACTTCCAGAGACGGTGATTCCACCATTCCCTGGCCAATGCTTACTAGCCCTTTCTGTGAACAATTTTTTCCTAATATCTAATCTGAAATTCCCCTGGCACAACCTGAGGCGATTTCCCCCTGTCCTATCACTTGTTACTTGGGAGAAGAGACTGACCCTCACCTCACTACAACCTCCTTTCAGGTAGTTGTGAAGAGGTCCCCATTGAGTTTCCATTTCTCCAGACTAAACAACCCTAGCTCCCTCAGCCACTCCTCATAACACTTGTGCTTTAGACTCTTCACCAGCTTTGTTGCTCTTCTCTAGACAATCTCCAGCAGCTCAATATCCTTCTTGTACCGAGTAGCCCAAAACTGAAAAAAATGCTCGAGGTACAGCCTCACAAGTGACAAGGACAGGGGAATGATCACTTCCCTAGTCCTACTGGCCACACTGTTTCTGATACAAGCCAGGATGCTCTTGGCCTTCATGGCCATCTGGGCACCGTGTTTGCTCATATTCAGCTGACTATCAACCGATACCCCAGATCGTTTTCTGCTGAGGGGCTATCCAGCCACTCTGCCTCAAGACTGTAGCATTGCACGGGGTTGTTGCGGCCAAAGTGCAGGACTCAGCACTTGGCCTTGTTGAACCTCATTCCATTGACTTCAGTCCACTGACCCAGTCTGTCCAGATCCCTCTGCAGAGCCTCCCTACCATCAAGCAGATCAACACTCTCTCCCAACTGAATAGGGCTGTGCTCCTGCTCCTTCTGGCTGCCTGTGAAGATTGCAGTTCTCCATTTCCTCTGTAGTGCAGTCAAGCAGCATCCTCTAATTCTGAAGTTTAATTTTGTTTAAAATGAGCAGAGTCATTAGAAAATCAACATTAGAGAAAATTATAATCTAGGGGAGAATTTCTGTGTTTAACACAGAAAATAAACGTGGGCTGCAGTGCAGTACAGAGGCACTACAGAGGCACTGCAGTGCAGTAAGGAGGATTTAGTTACTGTTTTCATGCAGAATAGCTTTACTGTATGTTTGCACCAATCAAATCTGACTGTCTCTTAGAGTCGTCACAGTCTCAGAAGAAGAAGAAAGTACAAGTGCAAGTTAGGAGCCCTGAAAAAGAGCTCAAAAAGTCGCTGAACTGTACCACAGGTTTGTGCAAACATTTTTGAAGAAAGAGGAAACTGAGACTGTGTCTTTATGCACGGAGAACTAGATGCTAATGTGAGATGAACTAGTACTTGCTCAGAAACCTCTCGGATGCTCTGTAGTTATCTTGTCTGGTTTTGTGGGTGAAAAAATGACTACTTACCTTTGGCCCAGCTTCCAGTGTTGGGAGCATCCTTGAGGAGCTCAGGAAGCTTGCACTTCTGATGCAGCACAGGACAACACTTATCACTCAGTGAATAAATAAGTGGAAAGAGAGGGGACAGCTGTAATCAACCTTCTATTTCATTTGCTGGTACTATTAAAGAATGGATAATGGTGTGAGTACCTAAACACTGGCCTAAGCGCAAAGGCTACTATCAAAAAGTGTTTCAAAAGTCAAAATACAAGATGAAGCAAGGGTCTTTGTCCTTGGCAGGGCTGAGAAAGGCATCCAAGGTTGTTGTGCCATGAAGCATGCAAACAAGAACAAGGAGTATTGTGCTAAGCAGTGATAGCTGAAAACTGCCACTGCCAAAGCAGTTTATTACGCTGCTACAAATCACTGCAATCATTGCCAATAGACATCAGCTGTGCACAGGAACAGTCTCCTGGACGTATGCTGCAGAGCCTGTTTCTGCATCACTGAAAACACAGAAGAACTCTCCTGTGGTACTGATCTCCAGGGCAAAGCATAATCTGTTATGCAATTCTTAAGCACAAAAGCTGAATTAAGGTTGTGCTTTAAGACCCAGTTGGCAGCAGAGCCCCTCAAAAGCTGCTTGTGCACTTTCCCACCAGCTCCCTGCCCCCAGTGGGAGGGGAAGGAGAATTGGGAGCAAAATGCCAAAACCTTGAGGGCCAAGATAAAGAAAAGTTTAACAGAATAACACAGATAAACAAGAAAACAACAGGATTAAACAACAAAACTAAATTAGTAATTTATAATATACAAACAAAAAGTATCAGATCCAACAGGACTGAGCCAGCTGCTGAGCAAACTGTCGCCTAACAACTGCCATCCCCCAATCGGTGCTTCCCAAGCTTGCCTGAGCCTGGAATCCTGAGCCATCTCTGGGTGTGCAGGAGGGGAGAACTTCCTGGCACAGCCCCTCCCCGCAGTACTTGACAGTTCCCAGTTGCTGTTTTCCCCACAGTACCTGTGCCTAGTCTTGTACCTTGTCCTGGCTCAGCTCCAGTTCATCCAGTGCTCTGTGGGCATGGCATTAGTGTGATACAGAATACTCCATCAGCTGGTTTGGTGTCTGTCCTGGGCATGGACCCTTGTAGCTTGTTGTGCAAAGTTAATCCTATCCTAGCCAAACCTAGGACAAGGAGACAAGTCCAGACTAGACTATTGGAAGGATAGAAGCTTCTCTGAAAGACCTTGATGTCTGCTCATTCAGGAGGCAGGCAGGACTGGAGCTGCTGCCTGTGGAAAGCTGAGGAAAAAGACTTAATTTCCCTATTCTGGGCAGCAAATGAAGCAACCCCGAAGAAACCAAGTTATCTGGAATAATGAGGGAGCTAAGTCACTAGCTGAGTTTTGACTTGCATGATATCAACCTTTCAACCACCTATGTCTTCAAGCACTACAAACCCCAGTGCCTCACATCTGCAGGGGACAGCTATTCCATCTGGAGAAGATTAGCAGTTGGTAATGGGTGAGATGTTAAAAAAAAATAAGTTATATATTTCTGATGTAGAAGTATGAAAAGGCAGCAAATTTGAGAAACATTTACCACTATAAACTCAAAAAAGGCCTCACAAATCCTATCTCTGGATTGCTAGAAAGAGAAAATTGTCAGCACCTCAAGTGTTTCAGAGCTACAAAGGAAGTGTTGAAAGGTAGGTGGTATGCTTCATCAAGGACTGAGGATGTTCATATCACAGACGGAAGCAATATTGATCCTGACCATAGTACCCCAGGGGCAGGAGGCAGCTGAACTTAATGCTCAGCAAACCCTTTCTTTGCAAGAAAAAAACCAGGTCTTTCTTGAGACATGGATAGGATCTCCCTCAGGGAGCCATTTCATCTGAGTTGGAAAGAGGCATTTGGGCAGAGAACTGCCATCTAGGTTAACTGGGGAGGGAAGATTCCATAATAAATTCTCTGGATAGAGTTTGATTTTGTTTGATCCCATTACAAATCCCTATTCTCCATACTATACTTGTGCCTCTCTCTGCTTCTTTCCCATGTTGGAAGCAGTAGTTTGGTGATTTTTTTTCTTTCTTCTTGCCTTTGTGAAGAAATACTGCTTTGAGACAACCTGATTTTCACTACTCCATCTGGCTGCATGGCTGTCCCACAGATGTTTTAGTCTGCATTCTGTAGGGAAGGAATATGGTAACTATTGAAGAGCCAATGGTGTGTTTAGCTCTATATTTTCTGTTTCCATTGCCTCATTAGTGCCATGCTTGCTGGTGCAAACTGTCCCCAAACAGGTATGAGGGCTCATGTGGCAATGCCACGTGCCATCAGATGGACTCGAGGGTATTGCTTTGCTGAGCAAGCAGGCCCCTGCTCTGCTTTCCTCTCTGCTAAAAAAGAGAAGTGCCTGTGGGATCGTCCCTGCACATCTGGGTTTGATTTGCTGTGATTTGCATGTAGTGGGTTTACAGAAGGGTTTTTTTTGTAATAAAATCACTTGGTTGTATGCTATTGGCTGAAAACTGATTCCATCAGTGTTTTAGTAGATGAAGTGTTTTAACAAGCATCCACCAAATTAATGGGTTATTTGTTTAAACCATCAATTTACGCTTAGAAAAAAATAGGCTGGAGGAAGTCTCCAGGTAGCCCAAACCAAATTATTCCTCAGCCCAATCATGAAGCTCTTTATTAAAATTAAAGAAACATATCCTTGCTCCTCACTTGGAGTGCAAACTGTTCGCAGCCTGTCTGGTATGGTCTTTCCGGTTCAAGTTTTATCACGGTGCTTTGCCACTGGCCCTAGGGAATTCGTAAATTAAGTAGGCTCAGACCCATGCAAGTCTCCTGCTAGACCTAGAAGCAGAAGACTACTTCACAGTATTAAACAGGGTAGAAGTAGGGAGTGGTTTCCTGTGCCCATGTCATCCTAAGCATGTGCGGATAGCTATATGCTTACTATGCAATTGCTCATATCCTCCCACCGCTTAGGCAAACAGTATTTATATGTAGCCAGAGTACCCTCTAGTGCCCTCTGCCTTTTAGCCACATAAAACTGAACACTTTTATTTATATCTACTCAAATACATAACTTTTCATTGCAAAGACCTTAAAGGCTTAGGGAACACTCTTGCTTTTCCTTTTCTTAAGTGATAAGCAATGTGTTAGCAGGAAGGAATCTGAACAAACATTACATCTTTTGTTCATTGTTTTGACTTAAAAGCCTTAGTTACCCAAATTTCCTAGATCCTATTTATTGCTTAAGCCAGCTGAAGTGCCTCCTTTCTCCTCTTTGGCTGCAGAGTGCTTGCCATGCCTGCAGAAAGGAGTCTCCTGCCTGCTCTCTGCTCAAGCTGGACCTCAGCTGGTGCATTCCTGCCTGCTGTGCTGCAGCCCTCTCATAGCCTCAGGGGCTTAGCCAAATGACTGGTCTTTCAGCTGGTACCCCGGAAATCTGTGTGTCTGGGAAAGTGTGGAGGCATCCTGTGAAACACAAATGATGCCTCTGGTGAAGGATGAGCATTTTGAGATATCAGGTTTGCTTTTGTTGTGTGAGCTTAGTGATGCTTCTGTGGTAACTTCAACTGATGCTGTGCAGAGTAATCTGGCCTTTAGAAACGTGATGCTCATTTTCATCAGAAGCTATTGCTTTTTCTAAGAGAAGCAGTTTTTTTAAAGGGACTGTGTAAGCAGCATGGTACAAAGGAGTCTTTCCTTGGACTGTTTAGTAATTCAATTTAGTAATTAAATGAGCTGTCAAAGACCTACAAAGCTCTTCAGAGGTACGTAAGAAAGTGAACAGGGGAGGAGTGGCTCTGGGCTTTTGTCACTGGGACAGTGAGGCAACAAGTAGAAATGTGCATGTGATGGTTGACACAATGCTGCATCTCTCCTTCCCATCTGCCACGCTTCATAGATAATAAATATGTGCAATTCAGAGCAGCCTGAGGCAATATAACTGGCACATGGTACAGACTCTGAGAGGGGCATTAAAGATGTCCCCATGCAATCCCCTTTTTCTGTGTGAAGTAAGTGTGTGCAGGTCTCCCAACACATGTGCCTCTCAGTCACAGTGCCAAAGGCATGCATCAGTGTAAAAATGGTATGAATAAATCCAGTAGGTTTCCTGCATGAAAAGCAAACCCAAAAGTACTGGCAAGATGCTCGTGAGAATGAACTGCAACTGGTTGTAGTTACAGCTGGCAATATTGGCAGAAAATATTTCCACTTTCACACCTTTATTTATTACTTTATGACTTTCTATGTCAGTAATAGGGTATGTGCTTTGCCCTTGGTATCTCCAGCAACAGTACTTGCAAACTGATTTTGTTTCATCTTATTATCGGGTTTTTGGGGAATTGTTTTTCGATTGGTGAGAAGCCATTTTTGATGTGCCAACCTTTTTTCTCCCTGTGTAAAGCCTTCTTTCTATAAGCATGAGTTGATATACAAACTCAGATCAGCGAGGAGCTGATGTCGATGCTCTGTTTTAATACATCTCATGAACTACTTTGTGCTCTGTTTTGCCAGCTCCTTTCTCAGTTAAAAAAACTCTTCCAGAGGGATCCTGCTGTGACAATTCTCAAATGTGAAGGCACTTGTGTACTTTCAGCTTTGTTGCCTCAGACACACAAAATGCTTTGCATGGCTCAGTAGAAGCTGTTCCTGGTTTCATAACAATTCTGGCAAAAAGAAGGGCTGGAGTCTGTGATTTCATGGTCTTTCAGTCTTCATCAGTGATCACTGAGGAAAAAAAAAAAGGCTGAGCACGGTATTTCTCAGAGAGTCAGATGGCAAATAAAATGTATTGTTGTGTCCATGCCTTCACATGTGATGTGAGAATGGGAGCAAGTATTGCATCTCAGTGAAAAGGCAGGGGAGGATAGAAATAAGTATTGCAATCTTAAGAGAGGATGCTGAGACACAGCTTTTCCCCTTATAAATGACATGAGTTTTATGGATGTGGCCCTGGGCAACCTGGTCTAGTGATTTGCATCCCTGTCCATGGCAAGGGGGTTGGAACTAGATGATCTTTAAGGTCCCTTCCAACCTGGGCCATTCTATGATTCTATGAGTTTTTGCACATTATTGAACTGCCTTAGCGAGAACTTCATATCAGCATTTTATTAGAATGACTAGGCGTATATGATGTGATTTTAGATTTGATTCTTATTGACTGGGAGATGTTGGGTGGGGATGATAAAAAGCAATGTAGAAGAAAAAGATAATTAACGAATATGCTTTTAGTGTGGCAAATGTGTAAGACCACCAGAAAAAGGATGTTTCATTGTCTCTTCCCTCCATTTTGTGCAAATTATTTCGCATCCTTTTTGGTTTACTTTCCACAAATAACAGCTGAGTGTGACAGTTAATACATGACACTTGATAAATATACACGTACCTTTAAACAAGAGGATGAAGGGAATGGTTAAACCAATGATTCCCAAACCATGTTCTGCAGATAATATGCTAAACCATACTTAGCATTAGTAGTTCTGAGCTTCCCATCATATGCACTGGTAGTCTGCTGTAGTGGCTGATGTGCCCTCCTGGGGTTTAGAAGTGGGTCCTTATGGTTGGAGGGCAGAGGAGTGCTCCCCCTGTTCCCCCTGGCCACGTGGCTTACTCTACCCCAAGCAGAGAGCAGAGACCACACACCACGCAGGTAGTGGGAAGAGAGAGCGTTTATTGTTACCTGGTCAGGTACTTAAAGAGTTGGGGAAATTTGCATACAACCAATCAAAGGGTCTTTGGCATACTAATCACTGCCCAGAAAGGTCGGGTTTCACAGCCAATAGGAAGGGGTAGCCATGGTCAAATATACATAGTAATTTCCCAAGGGGCTTCTGGGAAACAGAGTTCCTTGTAGAACTTATACAGGTACAGGTTTGTTAATTCCTTTATCAGTTTCAGAAGTCCATCTTTGACAGGACTTCTTCCACTTTACATATTGTAGGTCCATCGCTACAGTCTGTGGGAAAATCTGACATTCAAAACAATTTGAAAGCTTCTGTGTTACAAACTGTGCAATTGGATGCATGAAGTTAATTAATTCAACTGCTAGCTGAAATGATCAGTGATTCACTCACAGCTGTCATTTAGATCTTATGAAGACTTCTATGATCCTGAAAATCTGTAAAGGAGTATAATTTTTGTTCACCTTTTTCTACAAAGAGAAGTGTCATCTTATGCTGACACAGAATAATAAAAACCTATTTATACGTTGTTGTTTGGGCACCAAACACATAATAAGGTGATCACTACCTTTTTGTTTAATGGGGCAATTTGCAAAAGGGATCATAACTTGAAAAGAAAAAAATGAAAAAAACCACCCAAACAAAATTCAACTGTATTCCAGATAGTAGGAAAAAAATTTCAGTTAGAGATTGCTTTGGAAAACTGTCCCTATGGCTTCTGTGGTTTTAAGAGCACATATGCAAATGCTCTATTTGTGGCAGGAGTAGGTCTCCTGTGGGGAACCGTTCAGCACTGCAATTTTGTACTTGTTGTAGAAATGTTTTTCTTCCTTGAGGAAAATTAGTAGGATGAACAAAACTGGAAGCTTTCTTTTGAGATTTTGAAGGCTTCTTGACTTGACTGGTAACTAAAGCCATATGCAAAAAAATGAGAATAATTATTCTCTTGAGAAGCTAAGCTAGCCTGCTGTTTATTTTACATCAGCACCAGCTTCTATACTTCTTTTACTCAAAATGAATGACTGGATTCCCATTGCCTTCAGGATTGTTGCATGGAAGTCTTTGGTCTGGTCTTTGGCTTGTATATCTTTGTATGTTTTTGTATGTTTATGTATGTGTGAGGTGTTATTTACCTGCATTTTAGGTGTCTGAAAAGCATATCAAGGAACATCACAGCAGGGAAACCATCAGCAATAAGAGCAAAATCACTGTTCCCTTTTAGAAGATACTTTATAACTTTTTTGAGAAGGGCAACAACAGAACCAGTGTAGCTTTCAAAACTTGCTTTTGTTAAGAGAAAATGCTTTTGCTTCATTAATTTCTTTCTTCTTTCCCTTCCCCCTTGTAATTCCGACCATAAACAGGATTCCTTCTATGTATACACTTGACTCTTCAAGGAGTTGGAAGCTCCATTACTGAATGCAGCAGCAACCTGTAAGAAAGGGTTGAAGTAATAGAAGTTGCTTCATGCCACAGGTTGCTGAGTTGAGTTATAAATGTCTTTAAGTATTGATGCACAGAAAAAAAAAGAAGTATAATTTTGCTGATTCCTAAGATACTAGGACAAGCAGAGATGGTTTTATTCTTCTGCAAGAGCAATAGATGCAAGACATTAGCAAAATAGAATAAAGCAAGATAAATGAAGGATTAAAATATGTCTCCAAGACAAGGTAATGACTGGAGACTTTTTAAAACCGTGTTAAAAAGTCTCTCCCCAAGGTAGATCATGTGTAGTTTGTGTAACAGCTATGTGCTGCTATCATAATACAGAATAAGGACAGAGTACTACAACAGCTTTGCTAATTTGTTTGGCTTTTGTTTTTAAGATTAATAAACAATATATTAGACAGCAGTATTTAAATGAGTAATCTGCATTACTTGTACAAAGAGTTATATAAATACACATTTGTTACTTTGTTTTCTTTCTAGAGAAGGAAAGCATTCTTTCTTAAATTTTTCAGCAATCCTTATTATCCTTATTATCAGGATAGTTATTACCCTTATTATATTGCTGCCAAGTCGCAATTCAGAGGAGAGACATCTAAAATTAAATCCACATTATGCGGAGACAACACAGTGGCTTCTCCAGATTCTTTGTGTTTATGCTGTGCACAGTTACATAGCTCCAATTCAGCACACGATCACTTGAACCTGTTTTACTATTAAAGAAATGAAAATACTTCTCTGTACTGCTTTTTGTTAACTACTGTACTAGAAACATCCACCACATTGTTGTCATCATGGTTATTATGACTATTATTATTAAGGATTTGTCCTTCATTTCATGCATAACTATCATTTCACAAGATAAAAACATCATTGCTCTTGTGTCATAGTTTATAAAGGACTCTGTGCACAGTGAAGCAGATCCCCAATGAAATGCAAGTGATATTAAAATTAAGAAGAATGCATTATTATGGTTGATTTTAGAGGAACAAAATTCTGGGGAGATTTAAAAAACCCAAAATAGTTTTATCTGGACAAAATAATGTACACTTAATATTGCACTTTTTATACAAGAAATCCTAATAAATATACAGAAAAGTTATATTTTACATACATAGAAAGCCATTCTTTTTTAAAATAAAAAGTTTCACTGATGCTTAGCAACACTATTTCTTGAAGATCCATTTGTAGATAGAGAGTTCACCGTCACATATGTTTTGATTTAACAAGAGAGTTTAATTTCACGAGTCTGTCACTGACCTCAAAACTGGACTCCTAATTTTGCTGAGAAATCCGTGTGTCATGGAAGCTTTAACATAGCAGTACTTGAACAGCATTTCATTTAACATACAACAAGGCATGAGCCCCACTGGGGATGACAAGAAGAGGCACAGCCAAGCCTTTAATTTAGAGATGGTCTTGAACAAAAGCCCCAGATCCAGACAGCTCTCCTTTAAAGTTTCATGTTGGTCTAATCTCCTACTTTCCAGATCTTCTCTAATTTTAGAGCCCTATTCTCAGCAGAGCAGAAAGTGCCCAGGAACTGAAAGGATGAAGCACTTGACTGTCTGAATAGCCACTGCATATGTCTAGGGAGAAGGATTCACAGCAAGCGTCTGAAGTCATGCTGTGGATGTGATGTTTGAGCCTTAGTTCTTAGGTTTTATCTTCAGGGTGTTAAAAATGAGCTTAAAAACGTACTGCTGTATCACACTCATTTTGTTGTGGGAGGCAAGACCAAGTTTTTTAAAAACTATTGGCATTAGTCCTCTGCGAGGAGGAGAAAGAAGTTTAGAAAGGAAAAAAGGAATCTAATCTTGGATGTTGTAAACAGGTTTATAAAGGCAAATCATATGTTTATATTCTCAACATAGTCTAAGATAAAGTACATGTATACTGCACATCTGACTGCTTAGAGTATTTTTTGCTTCCTGTAACCCATGACCTGTCAAGCTTTTTGTTTCATATTGTTGTGGTACAATACGATGCTAGGGGACATTAACTCCATCTCAGCCAAACCCTATACATACACTGATATGCTTCCCACATCTGTCTGTTAGTCTATTCCCAGGCATGTGCATATGGAGATTATGGAGCAGCCCCACTCATCTCAGGCCCATTGCTGGTGGTGTAGAGCTCGCTACCCTCATGACCATGTTTTGCTGCATTCTGTCTCCCAGATTCACAAAAGGAAAAAATCTGTCAAGTCCCTTCACAACAATTGGGTTAAAGGTTCTCTTTTTTGCCTTTTTTTTTTTTCAAAATAGGGAAATAAATAAATAAAATGAAAAAAAAAAAAATTCCATTCCATTTATATTTTCTGTACAAGTCCTTGCGCCTCAGTGTAGCAAAGGCTGTGACCCCCTTGTTCCTCCAATTTCATGGCTTTTGTCTTCAAGCTTTTCCACAAGTCCCACAGCAGCGTGATTTGAATTGGCTGAGCTGGCAGAGTTTGAGCTGCTTCACTTTCTCACAATACCTTGTGGTGTCTCTGCACTCCACTACCAAAGGGGAAACAAAAAGGAGAAATAGTGATGAAGCAATGAAAGGATTTCTTACCTAAGAACATTTCCTGGGGTAGCCAAGAGGGGGACCAAGACAACTTTGTTTTGGGAGGTCTCACTATAAGCATGATCTTGACTTTCTGCAAAGACAGAAAGAAGACTTCAAGCAGTCAAAGGCTCAGAGGAGAACACAGCCGGCAGCCTTTTCTTTCAGAGCCTGAGGGGAGAGCTCCTGAGGCTGCCACAATATTCTGTCAGTTTGTCATCTACCAGCATTTTAGGGAGGCTATAGGAGTCTAATAACAGTTGTTAAACCAAAGATGAAGAAGTGAATAAAAAATGGAAACGTATTTTAAACAGAATAGCTTAAAGGCACTTTGGACAACCTTTTGCATTTGAAGAGACTGTGGAAGTGTCACCCCAGCTGACTTGACTAGGTGATGTGTTTTTCACATGTATTGCAGAACATAGTCCAAGGTGAAGATGTTAGGATGCTTTTTTAAACTCTATTAGGACTTAGATACTGGTATCATTTTTGAAGCCCACAGCCCTTTGCTTTTGAGCTCCAGAGTGGAAAATTGCTCAGTATCCCTGACAGACCTTTGGTGTGCTGTTATCTGAGGGAGTTTCACTTCCCTTACTAAGGCTAGAAATGGGATCATCAAAGGGCAATTGTACAGCTCTCTCCAGTAATGTCTGTGCCAAACAACTCCACTGTTGTCTAGATGTGGGATATTTTTATACAACCAGAAGAGTGACAGCAAACGTCTTGCTTGGTATCTGTAGGCACACTCAGCCCTTCCATTCCTGTTAGGGCATCCCAAACTTAGCTCATGGCTTTGGACCTATGGATTCCACTTTGCCTCTATTGAAAGGGGGCATCAGAGCTGGCATGGTCATAGGCATGTGAAAGTGGGTTCTTCTGCTGCTTCTGCAGTGATTCACAGCAGGAGGCTTACATGCTGGAAGATAGGATCTGTCCATCAACGTCAGCACATGAAGTAGGAGTGGAGGCAAATGAAAAGATAGTGATTCAAACTTGTACTGTCTAGAGTTTTGAAGTGGATATTGCCATAACTGGGCATCATTTCCAAAACCTCCATTTCAGGAATTCTCATCATCAGCCTACCACTAGATTTAGACTTACTGTATATTAACTGTGGCCAGCAATCTGTTTGAAATTTGTGGTTTTCTTTCTGTCTGTACCATTAACAGAAAATTAAGACTGCAAGGGTATGCAATCTCAGGGCTAACACCATCACCAACAAACCAAAATGGGTACCATTCCCTGCTGGGGCACTGAGTTTTTGACACAGAATTTTGCACATGTTTGGGCTGGAGGTTCCCATCATGTCCAGTTGCATGGTCCAGTTCTGCATTTCTGAGAGATGGCTCAGCCTTCTTTCCTCCCCCCATGTGACACTGCCTCCCCTCCTCTCAGCAAAGTACCGTTTTCACAGGGGGTGATGTTGCAGCGCTGCCAGTTTGCTGGCCGAGGCCTCCAGCAACAGTGATGGTCCAGCATGGGCTTGTTGGTCCGGATGTGTACACAGTCCACATGCCGAGACTGGAAGCCATAGTTTCCACAAGTAGCTGTGCAGACAGTCCACAGACTGACCCTCCAGTGCACACCACAGACATCAGTCCAGCAGTTCTGGGTGCTCAATGGCCTGTGGGCAGGAGGGAGAAAGGGAGAGATGAGCCACCACCATGCTGCCCTGTGAGCAAGCACGTGAAACTCCAGGTGTCATGCAAACTCCAGGAACAGCAAGCCTTGCAAATCCGAAGTGTGATTCAGTCAGAGCGGTGTATGGGTCATGTCTTCAATGGCTACAAGTGGTGGTAATTCCAGTGCACTGAAAGGCAACTGGTAACTGCGCTCAAGGACCAGGCCCTCAGCAGGTGCACAATAGTATATAACTGCTGGAGCTAAATAACCATTTGAACTGGTTTAGGATTTTGGCTGAAATGTCCTCCTCATGAAGCGCTGAACTGAAGGTCCATTGAGAAGACAGAATGAATGAAGTGGTGACTAGCAAGACCCAGAAAGGCTTTGTAACTTTTTTATGGATTTACAGTCAGAAGGAATAAAACTCATTCTCTGAAACTCTCCTTTTCCCTTCAATGCAGTCTCACAGAAGATGCATAGGTACAGTTGGTTCCCACGTATTTATTACACAATGAAAATATGTAAGTTGGAATCAAAGAGGCAGCTATATTAATTTTCAGTTATGATCAGGCTTCATTTACATACCAAAGTCTCATGTAAAATAAACGTCTTTACAATGTTTATAGTGGAATTTAATCTGCAGAAAACAAAAGCCAAGGTGTCCTTTTTTCCCCCAGTTGGAGCTTGTGTCAGCTTAATAAGAGAGAGCACAACCTTTCAGTCAGAATTTAGTATTGCTAGAAGACTTTCCACTTATTGCCCAACTAATGTTTTTTCTGGGGCTTATAGGGACAAATAACAAATAACCACCTAACTGTATGGGTTGCCACAGGAACTCTTTGTTACATAGAGGAAATCCAAAAGTTGTCAGTTAAGTCACTTGTCCATTTAACATCTATCCAAAGGGTAGTGGTTTCAGACACAAGAGGTTCCTACCCTACCTTGGTAAGGCACTGCATTGATCAGATGACACAGAAGTCCCATCTTTGGTCTGGCAAAATATCTGTCTGTTCTGTACAGCCAGTCGTGGTCCAGTGCAAGACCCATTACACTGTGAACACAGAAAAATCACTTAAGGGAGCTAAAAGGCAGGACATGTTCCTGTTCTGTAAGACTGCAGGTGAAATAAAGCGTGTACTGCCACGCAATGACTGTTGAGCTTTTGAGCTCTTCCTGCAGCTCTGCAGGCTTTGAAGGCTGAGTGTGCAGTCATCTTCTGCCTACCTCACCCTCCTCCAGCATCACTAAAACTGCATTTCTGTACCAGCTATGTAGATTCACTACCCCTCCTCTTCAATAATTAAATCTTGAATACATCTGCTAGGGCAAATAAAATGGTCTCATGTCATTAGCCAGGAGCCTGTGATTCAAACAGGAAATCTCAGTACATTCATTTTACTGTGCATTTTCCAGCTTGTACTATCACAATTTATAGTGAAATAGTTAATAACCAAGAACACATTGAACCAACAACATATTCCACTCCATTTAATAATTTAAAGCATTGCAGGACAATAAAAAAACAGCAGGCATGATAAACACAGCAGATGTGCAAGCTTGCTCGAGTGCTGAGGTTATCCTAACCTATTCAAGCTTATAAATCACATGCTTACTGTTTAACTCTTCCAATCCCCTCCTTTAATTAAATCGTAACTAGCTATAGGTACGAAGCATGTATTTGTGTTCTTTTAACATTATATCAACTGTTGGGAAACTGTTTTCTTATGTATCTGGAGATTATATTCATGAAGAGACTGAAAGCTGAAGAAAGGAACTTTAGTGTGAGACAAGAATTTTTGCCAGAGAACAGCTGCAGACTAATCCCTCTTGCCCCTCCACATCCACATCAGTAGAAGCCCTATTTCATGCTATCATGCACTTCTCACGTAATACTCCCTTTCTGCTGATCTCCCTGACAACTGTGAGACAGAGGACTAGAGTGACAGCCACATTTCTAGTTGCTCCCAGTTAACCCCCTCATTGAGCAAGGTGGATGGAAATGTCTGTTATGAGAGTATGTGGAGCACTTCTGTGATATCTGTGAGGGCTAGCAGTCATTACCAGCAAGCCCAAGTCACTAGTTTTACTATATTATAGGATTACATAGTGGAGATAAAAGTGCCACTAACATTAAATGAAGGAAATTAATTCATTCTAGAGGTGAAGGTAGAGTAGGTAGTCTGTTTATTTTCTCAGTGAGTTGGGAAAGTTGGTCACTACATCTGGGCAATAGTAACCTGATACCTCATGATACTGCTCAGAAGGTTGTTGATCCACTGAGTTTCTGAGCCAGTGATATGTTTCTAACTGTAATTAGATCATAGTCTTCTGGCTTGATGTATAGGATCACGTGGGACTTTTTTTTAAAGCTACATTGAAGAAACATTGTATTATAATGTACAGAAGTTAGGTCTAACAAATTAATTCAGACCTCTTTGTCTCAGCAGAGTGTGATGTCATGGGCGTCAACATAGCCCATAATGATCTAAAAATAAGGACGAAGTAACTGGCGTTTTGCAAGGATAATCTACTCCTTATCTTGAATTCCACGGGGAGTAAAAACTTGCTTCTTTCATATTAAAGGACAATTCCAAGCTTTACTAATAAATGTAAAAAAATAACTCAATCACCATTCATGACAGAAGTTTCTGCAATATGCAAGCAAGAGCTAAATGAAGTTGTTTTCATGTAGTGAACAGTAAGTTCTAGTAGCTGGAGACAGTTTTTACTACTAACATCATAAAAAAACCTGATACAGTACAATCGCAAGACTGATAGTTATTACTCTGGCTAACTATTTTCTTAACCTCTTCTTGCATGATAAAAAGCCTTGCTTTCACATCTTTACTTGCCTCATCATTTCTATTAGATGTTTGACTACTTTGGTTTTTGTCAAATAGTTTTTTCATTTTCATTTGAAAATGTTTATTTCACCACAGGTGTTGTAAAAGTATTCCTGGTATCTGGCTTTAACCTCCAGAAAAATTGGCTTTTGTAGTATTAACCCTGTCTATCATTCACCCCAGAATGCTATACCCCCATGTGAATCACCACTCTGGATATCTTTGAGCTAAAATCTGTGAGTTTCTACCCTTAAGTCTAGACTGTAGTAGACCCATCAACCTTCAAGTTGGAGCGGAGAGAAAAGGGAGGAAAGCACACAGTAAGGACTGGTCCAGGTTTATATCTGACTACGTACTAAAAAGTATCTTTTCAGGAAATCTCATAGCTCACAGTGAGACAAAGACAAAACTCTTTTGTGGAGTGCCACAAAAAAGGGATTTAACTCTAAATACTTGGAACATTTGGTATTTGTGGACTAAAGCTTTTTAACATCTGACCACTGTATGAAGCTACGAGCAGAGAATTTGAAGACCTGCAAACCAGCATGAAGTAGTCAAAATGCTTTTAACCCTCCATTCTGCTTTTCATCATGAAACAAATAAAGAAAGCTCCCTCTTTTTGGTGTTCTCAGGCAACATCTGCAACTTTGTAAAACTGGGTTGTTGTACAACCCCCCTGCCCCAAACCTATCACAATCATCAGTCCTGACTCCTACCAGCCAAAACTGAAACACACTTACTGAGTGTTAAGGGGAGTTAAGACTTGGAGGTTATTTCCCACATGTGTCACCTAACATTCTAAAGAGGAGCTGCAGACCTTTCTGGTACGGATGATGCAGGGGTCTGCTTGTTCGCAAGCTGCATTTCTAGGGGTTGTGGGAAGCTACAGAGAACCAGGCATGCAGTACATCAAAAAAAGAGTTGAAAGAGCTGAGCAAATAAATTGTTTCCTCAAAAGCCTGCAGAACTTAACCTAAAGATACAAGGGTGCAAAATCACTCCTCTCATTTTTTTGTCATATTGTTTTTTCTAGCCTACACTGTGAGGCCGTCCTTGGACCGTTGGCTTGTTCCTTACCTGGCCCCAGGAGGAGACCACCCATTCAACACAGGGCTGCCTGTTACAGTTCTGTGCATCCACAGGGCGCCTGGATGCCTGGGCACAAGACTCATTTGACACTGGGACAGAGTTGCCTTCTGCTGTCAGGCGCTGACATGTCACTCGCCGCATCTGGATGCCTCCACCACAGCTCCGTGTGCAAGGAGACCATGATGTTACCATCCATCTGTGAGATAAAAACGAACAGGTCAGGGAGCAGATACATGCCACCTTCCACTGGATCACAGGTGTCAACAGGTCTTTGTGTACTGGGAAACAAAGACAACAATGGTTTGGTTTATTTAGCATGTGATCCTGGAAGCTGCTGAGTGTCTCAGTTTGCAGCGTTAGTCACTGAAAACTACTCAGAGGATGAAAGCTGAGAAAAAAAAGCAGATTTTTCATGAAATTGTCTTTCTTAAGGCTCTTGGGGCCCAGAATTCATTTTCTAACACTTAAGGCTGTTTTTAAAGGCTTAGTAAATATTTCCAGTATAGACACAAGGATTGGGCATGGCTGCTCTTATACCACTGTGCTACAGAGGCCTTGGTCACAGGCTACAATCACAATGCAATGACTATTCCATTTTCATGCTTCAACAGGGAAAACTATCTCTGTAAAATTGTTGGAATAGTTCATAGGCCACTTTGGACTTGCTGCTGACAGAATAGCCAATAGGTTGCTGGATCCTGCTAGTATCTGCCTGCTCTGTAATGCCTCTGACAGCTGGGATAATCCAGAAGAACCTGAAGGTCATTCAGGGATGGGGCCAATGCATTGTCAGCCCAGGCACAAAGGATATTTCCTTCTTTCCTTTTGAGCTCAAGACCATGCATTTCCCAGCTGAGGCTGAGACTATGAATCCCTACATGCTGGGTTTAAGAAATCCAGCCTAACTAGTAAAGAGCCGGTAACAACAGAAACCAATAGTCAGGTTCAAACTCTTACCAAGAGGGGCAACAAATTTTGTCTCTTTAAGTGAAACACTTATATTGGATTTTGGAAGTAAGTAGGTAGGAACAGGAAGGAGGCAAAGAATTACTAGTTTCCCGAAGAATTTATGGTCATGTCATCAGTTTGTTTCATTAAGTTTCAGAATACTCAACAGGATTTGTGTGCTGTTGGGTGGAAAATAGTGCTTATTGTGTCCCTTGTATAATTACAAAATAAGCAATAGATATTCTCCAGTCCCGTGAAGACACATCCATTGCTATTCCACAGTCTTCGGTGAATGATTAACTCCCATGGTCACAGAAGCAAGTATATAAACAAACACAATACCAACATGGAAAACAAAAACACTGCTAGTTTTTTTCAAGCTGTTTAGTGAGGTTGAATCTGAAGTTTCTGCCCCCTCTCATAAAGCTCTGCTCTGCATTTCAATCAGCTATTATTTCCTAGCTTACATCTCAGCAGTTCCTCAGGAGCTGAGGGAGGACTGTAGGTTGTGTTACATTTCAGGGAAGGTATAAAAAAGATATACACCATTCCCATGGCATATACTGCTATCATTAAGGAAAACTTCTGCTAATCATAGAATCATAGAATGGTTAGGGTTGGAAGGGACCTCTGGAGGTCATCTAGTCCAACCCCCCTGCAGTGGGAAGGGACGTCCCTAACTAGATCAGGTTGCCCAGAGCCCTGTCAAGCCTC
>VWZO01017909.1:0-13755 GCA_013396975.1 Bucco capensis
GAGCTCCCAACCCTCTCAATATCTTACCAAGAGATATGAAGTCCCTTTTGACGTTATGTAATTTCCTCGTTGTGGCCTCATATGATCCTATGTGGAAGATTAGGAGTGGGTAATAATCACAGAATCACAGAACATTCATGGCTGGAAATGACCTCTCAGATCACCAAGTCCAACAAAAAAAACCCCACCAAGAACAAAAAACCAAACCAAACCAAAACCAACCAAAAAAAAAACCACAAAGAAAACAAACCACATAACCCCCGCCCTCACTAGAGCATGTCCTGGAGCACCACATCTACACGTTTCTTAAACACCTCCAGGGATGGAGACCCAAGCACCTCCCTGGGAAGGCTGTTCCAGGGCCTCACCACTCTTTCTGGAAAGAATTGCTTCCTAATATCCAGTCTAACCCCACCCTGTCACAACATCAGACCGTTCCCTCTGGTTCTGTCATTAGTTACTAAGGAGAAGAGGCCAACCCCCCACCTCTCTACATCCTCCTTTCTGGAAGCTGTAGAGGGCAATGAGGACCCCCTGAGCCTCCTCTTCTCCAAACTAAACATGCCCAGCTCCCTCAGCCTCTCCTCATATGACTTGTTCTCTAAACCCCTCACAAGCTTGGTAGCTCTCCTCTGGACATGCTCCAGCATCTCCATGTCCTTCCTATAATAAGGGGCCCAGAACTGAACACAGTACTCCAGATAATCATCTGGTTTGACCAGGTGGGGCAGTTTCTTTTTGATGTCATGAATGTGGGCCCCTGGCAGGCTACAGACCTCTCTAGAGAGGTTATCTGGATGACAAATAGGTGCCTCAGTGCCTCTCAGTGAGGAGTCTCCTACTACTAATACCCTCCTGAGTTTTTTTATAGCTGAGGTTGTGATCCGTTTAGAAGGTACTGGAATACAACCAGTGGACCTTCCAGACAGAACTTCTCTCTGCCTATCATCCTCCTGACTCTCAGGGGCCAAGGCCTCATATCTGTTCATTAAAGGCACTTGAGGAGATGAAAGAGGACAGGGAGAGATTTTTGAACCTCTCTGGTGAGGGATCTGTTTCCACTCTCCTCCACCTACAGATCCATTCCATCCACATGATGGCAGAAGGGGCAGGGCTTCACCACCTCCTGCCGGACTTCTTTTGCAGTGGAAAGGTTGCAGGTTCACCAGTCTATTTCCTTTTCACAATCCCTAATACTTCTTAGTCTCTCCACCTCCTCCTTAAGCTCTGCCACTAAGCAAATCAAATCATTCACCTGCTCACATCTTACACAGGTGTCCCTGACCCCTACATCCTTCTTGGGGGGTTCAGTCTGAACCATCACACTCCTAGCAGCAGCAGCAATAGCTTTTGTTCTTTTGGAGTCCATTTCTGGGTCTGATTCACGGGCAGGCAGACTGCTTATGTAGTGCCCCTGCGCTTCCTCCCTTCATGCCCTGCACTCACCAACCGCCTGCCTCACCAACTCACTGCCTGCCTCACCGACTCGCTGCCTCACCCACTGCCTGCCTCACCAACCCGCTGCCTCACCGACTCGCTGCCTGCCTCACCGACTCGCTGCCTCACCCACTGCCTGCCTCACCAACCCGCTGCCTCACCGACTCGCTGCCTGCCTCACCGACTCGCTGCCTCACCCACTGCCTGCCTCACCAACCCGCTGCCTCACCGACTCGCTGCCTGCCTCACCGACTCGCTGCCTCACCCACTGCCTGCCTCACCAACCCGCTGCCTCACCGACTCGCTGCCTGCCTCACCGACCCGCTGCCTCACCCACTGCCTGCCTCACCGACCTGCTGCCTCACCGACTCGCTGCCTGCCTCACCGACTCGCTGCCTCACCCACTGCCTGCCTCACCAACCCGCTGCCTCACCGACTCGCTGCCTGCCTCACCGACNGAGGAGCAGGACTATGGCATCAGAGATGCCAACCAAGGACCCCCCAGCAATGGCAGAGAGACTGGCTGGGCTGGTGACGGAAACCTCCCCATGTGCCAAGGCCAGACCCTGGCACAGCCAAGTGTTCCCCCCTCCAAGCCCACCACAGGACCCAAATCCCTCCTCCTCACCCCCAAAGTGCCTCCACCTCCTTCTGCAGGTGCAAAACCTCCTTGCTGAGATCCTTCCCTTTCCTCCTCTGGGCTCTGCTCCCAGCAGGATTGCTGCAGCAGTGCCAGGCTCTGCACTGCAGCACACACAGCCAAGTCCAGCTCAGCTCCAGCACAGCCACCCTGAGCGCCGAGCCCATGGCAGGGATGTGCCAAGACACCTGCCAGTCATGCTGTGCCTCTGCAGACCCAAACGTGCCAGGCACTGGGCTCTCTCTCTGGGAGCCTCCTGCCCACCCTCATCTGGACTCTGCTCACTCACTCACTTGCCTGCAGTTGGGATTTCAGAACTAGGCTTTGTTGCACTTGACACCATTTATCTGCAGAACCTGAACAGAAAGTGGGGCTGTGTGCATGCATCCCCTGCTCCCCCCCACCCTTGGCTCTGGGGGGTCACTTCATCCCTCTCCTCCTTGCTCTTGACCAGCAGCACCGTGTGCTGGTCACCACTGGACACAGCCAGCACCGCTCACTTCTCCAGCTGCCTGCCAGTCATCTGCACAGGGTTCCAGGCATCCTCCTCCTCCCCTGTGCCCAGTTGGCACTTGGTGCCCATGCCCCAGGCAAATGCTCGTCCTGCAGAGGAGGCCATGAGGCAAGTTAGGCTTGCGAAGTGCCTGAGTGGTAGATAGGGTGGGAAGGGGATCCAGCAGACAAAGGCAAGGGGTGGGGGGATGAGGGATGGGTGCCAGAGACACAGGCAGCAGGAAAGGACTGGCAGCTCAACAACTCCCTCCTGGCCAGCACAAACCTTGCTGCCAAGGGCCCACAAAACTCTTGCAGCAACTACTGCCCAGCTGCCCTTGGCCTTGAGTGCTCAGTCAGCACCAGGACTTGGCTCCAGTCCTGGACTCAGCCAGCAACTGTGCAGGGCTGGCTGGATCTAGGGGAGCTGGGATAGATGGATGGATGGATGAGGGTACATGGGCTCCAGGGGGGCTGGGACGGACAGATGAGGGGTGGAGAGGGTACATGGGCTCCAGGGAGGGAGGGAGGGATGAGGGGTGACAAGGGTACATAGGATGGTGTTCCCAAGCCCACTGAAGCCCCTGGCACTCACCATCACTGCTGACAGCATAGCTAACTGATGCACCACAGGTGACAGAAGGGATGTTGGGCAGCTCTGGGATGACTGTGGGAGTGCTCTTCTCCTCTGCCCCTACCCCGAGGCCCAGCCAGCCATAGTCTGCCCTGCCCAGGCTGTAGGCTTTACCTGCAGCACAACAGACACACCAAACAGGGGACTTGAGGGGAGCTAGAAGCCCACAGAAGACCACAGCTACACCCTTTCCCTTTGCTCTGACTCCTGGAGGAGCATCACTCCTCCCTAGCACACCCTAGATCCCAACCAGGAGGAGTTGAGGGTACAAGAGAGACCCTTGAGCTCCCCAAAATCAGTAGGGTGGGCGAGTGCCTGGACAGACTACTGAGCCTGCCAGAGCAGAGGTCACAGGTGACTGACTTTCCTGCCACCCTCTCTGCCCTCTGCTGCAAATTCACACTGCCTTCAACACCAAAGGCTTGAGGATTCCAGCACATCACCCTCTCCCCAACACCTCCCCAGCCAGGCTGAGGGCAGGGGGAGACTCTCCCCCACCCCTGCTCTACATCACTCCCAGCCCACCCACCACGTCGCTGCTCACCCTCTGAGTCCACGCACACGGTGTGGTGCTGCCCCCCAGAGAACCCCACTCAGGACGTGCTGGGCAACCTGAAGCACATCAGCTTCTGCGGGAAGAAGCAGGACTCGGTGCTCTGGGGCCCTGTGGGGTAGGATGCACAAAGCCAGGCAGATCAGCTCCCCAGGTGCGGACAGCCCTGGCCAGGCACCGGCACTGAGCCATCCACCCTGGGGCTCACCCCACCACACAGGAACACAGTTCCCAGCTCTCACGTGCCTGGTGGCTCTTTGGGCTTCAAGAGCTGCGGTGCCCAGCAGCAACTCGCACCACGTGAATGCAGCACAGCACTACGGAGTCTGCAGCCACAGCAAAGCAGGCACGAGATCTGCAGCGATACAGGGAGGCTCACCCAGCTGGTGGTAGTTGCAGAGGCCAAAGCCATAGACGTGTCCCTCCTGCGTGATGGCCAAGGTGACGTAAGCCCCGCAGAAGGCATCCTGGAAGTGCACTTGGCCTCTGGGGCCTCTGACAGGGATGTGCTGGGGGATCAGCAGGTGCTCTGGGGGCAAGAGACACAGCATCACCACCACGACTAAGGATTGACACCCTCCTCCTTCCCCCTTAGAGCCAGCTCACTGCAGCTTTGCACCCAAGCCCTTGAGCAGCAGGGCAAGAGACTGTGCCTCTTTGCTCCTCTGCACACACAGCACCACCTGCTCCAAGCACCACAGGAACTCATGCAGTCCTTTCCTCCCTCCTCGGCTGGCCAAGACTGAGGGCACTCTCCCCAGCTGGCCCTGCTCGCCACAGCCACACGTCAACAGGTCACCATCCACTGTCACCATCACTAAGTGGTCATTTCCTGGGGGGAGAAGGAGACAAGTGAAGCAGGAACCCAGCAAGACCCAAGTGCTGAGATCCCACACATAATCCCCAGCTCTCTAGGATTCACTAGGCTTTACTGCACCGGCTACCTGGAGATCAGCTTCTAACACAATTAGAAGCCCAAGATCTCCCTCTTCCTGATCCTACTTCTCCAGCCAAGACTCCAAAGAAGTTTCTCTGGGAAGGTTTTGGGGCACAGCTCCCTGCAACCTCACCAGGGCCCAGGACAAATTCCCTGGCTGCTATTCTCAGCTTCCCCAAGTCTAGAAGAGGGTGAGTGCTTTGCCCTCCTCAGGTCACACTTAGGACCCTCTTGTAAGGCATTTTACACCACAGTCCATTAAATATTAACACCACCATTGGCCTTAGAAGAACCATGAGCTCTGTTCTCTCGAGAGCCACACAAAAGCAAGCACACCCTTGGCTCTGCCTCACAGTAGCCAAGACAGAGGAAACGGACATGGACCTCGTGCACCTTCACCTCCTCCCGTGGGCTGGGACAGCCTCATGCACCAGCCTGACCCACGTCTGCCCCACGACCTTGCTCACCTGAGGCTATTTGAATCACTGCAGCTCTGAGCTGGAGCAGCACGGGCACAGAGCTCTGCTTCATGGGCTCCAGCAAACCAATCATCCCGTTGTTATCCTGGGGGGAGAGACAGAAAGGAGTCACAGGAGCAGCAAGCAGAGCTTCCAGCCTCTGAGAAAACAACATAGCCAGAAAGAGCCCCAGACAAACACTCTGCCATCCTTGGTCAGTGCAGCTGTGTGACTGTCCCCTGCAGGCACCTGCACTAGCATCTCCTGCAGCTCCACCAGCCCTGCCTTGGTCTCCAAGCCTTCTGACGAGGTGTCACGGCCCAGGGCACCTTCGTCATTGCAGCCAAAGCAAAGCCTCCCCGCCTTGAAGATCCCAGTGTTGGCATCAAAGCAGCTGGCATAGAGAATGGCATCTTCCTGCTGCTGGAAACGCACGTTCTTCCCCTCCAAGTCCTTGTGGATGCTCTAAAGGGAAGACAGGAGCAAGCCTCACTGGTGGGACAGGGCAAGTTCTTGCTTGCCTGCTGCAGATGGATGGTGAGCAAACAGCCAGGTTTTACCCAGACAAAGGGGTGTGTGAGTGGGAGGAGTTAGCTCTGTTCAGAGAAGTGTCTGCAAATGCAGCCTTATAATACAGGGNACCCTCTGAGTCCACGCACACGGTGTGGTGCTGCCCCCCAGAGAACCCCACTCAGGACGTGCTGGGCAACCTGAAGCACATCAGCTTCTGCGGGAAGAAGCAGGACTCGGTGCTCTGGGGCCCTGTGGGGTAGGATGCACAAAGCCAGGCAGATCAGCTCCCCAGGTGCGGACAGCCCTGGCCAGGCACCGGCACTGAGCCATCCACCCTGGGGCTCACCCCACCACACAGGAACACAGTTCCCAGCTCTCACGTGCCTGGTGGCTCTTTGGGCTTCAAGAGCTGCGGTGCCCAGCAGCAACTCCCACCACGTGAATGCAGCACAGCACTACGGAGTCTGCAGCCACAGCAAAGCAGGCACGAGATCTGCAGCGATACAGGGAGGCTCACCCAGCTGGTGGTAGTTGCAGAGGCCAAAGCCATAGACGTGTCCCTCCTGCGTGATGGCCAAGGTGAAGTAAGACCCGCAGAAGGCATCCTGGAAGTGCACTTGGCCTCTGGGGCCTCTGACAGGGATGTGCTGGGGGATCAGCAGGTGCTCTGGGGGCAAGAGACACAGCATCACCACCACGACTAAGGATTGACACCCTCCTCCTTCCCCCTTAGAGCCAGCTCACTGCAGCTTTGCACCCAAGCCCTTGAGCAGCAGGGCAAGAGACTGTGCCTCTTTGCTCCTCTGCACACACAGCACCACCTGCTCCAAGCACCACAGGAACTCATGCAGTCCTTTCCTCCCTCCTCGGCTGGCCAAGACTGAGGGCACTCTCCCCAGCTGGCCCTGCTCGCCACAGCCACACGTGAACAGGTCACCATCTGCCGTTACCATCACAAAGTGGTCATTTCCTGGGGGGAGAAGAAGGACACAAGTGAAGCAGGAACCCAGCAAGACCCCAGGGCTGAGATCCCACATGTCATCTGCAGCTCTCTAGGATTCACTGGCGTTTACTGCACCGGCTACCTGGAGATCAGCTTCTAACACAATTAGAAGCCCAAGATCTCCCTCTTCCTGATCCTACTTCTCCAGCCAAGACTCCAAAGAAGTTTCTCTGGGAAGGTTTTGGGGCACAGCTCCCTGCAACCTCACCAGGGCCCAGGACAAATTCCCTGGCTGCTATTCTCAGCTTCCCCAAGTCTAGAAGAGGGTGAGTGCTTTGCCCTCCTCAGGTCACACTTAGGACCCTCTTGTAAGGCATTTTACACCACAGTCCATTAAATATTAACACCACCATTGGCCTTAGAAGAACCATGAGCTCTGTTCTCTCGAGAGCCACACAAAAGCAAGCACACCCTTGGCTCTGCCTCACAGTAGCCAAGACAGAGGAAACGGACATGGACCTCGTGCACCTTCACCTCCTCCCGTGGGCTGGGACAGCCTCATGCACCAGCCTGACCCACGTCTGCCCCACGACCTTGCTCACCTGAGGCTATTTGAATCACTGCAGCTCTGAGCTGGAGCAGCACGGGCACAGAGCTCTGCTTCATGGGCTCCAGCAAACCAATCATCCCGTTGTTATCCTGGGGGGAGAGACAGAAAGGAGTCACAGGAGCAGCAAGCAGAGCTTCCAGCCTCTGAGAAAACAACATACCCAGAAAGAGCCCCAGACAAACACTCTGCCATCCCCGGTCAGTGCAGCTGTGTGACTGTCCCCTGCAGGCNCCCCAGATCCAGACACATCCACACATCTGGCCAGAGCACAGTCCCACTCAGACCTCCTGCTCCACAACACATCCTAGAGCTGCCCCCTCTGTGCTGCACTCACTTTGCCTGTCTGGCTGAGGCACACTGTGTGCATCCCTCCAGTTTCCACCTGCACCATCATCTCTGGCAGTGGCACCAGGGCTGGTTTCTTCCTCTCCATCACCTCCTCACCCAGGCCCAGCTGGCCAACATCTCCCTGCCCCGGTGTCAGCACCAGGCCAGCTGTGTGCCGTGCGAGGGGTGGCACACTGCGGGGCAGAGAGGACAGAAAGAACAGAAGAGAACATAGCGGGAGGTACAACCATCTGGTCGTCAACAAAGCTGGGCCCTGCGAGCAGGGAGGGAGAACTCCCAGGGGGGTTTCTTACTTTTAATCTTCTTCCTTTCAGGACACTTCAGCTTTCTCTCGTCTCCTCCTCACAGGGCTCCTCCTCTTTTCAGTGTGCTTCTTCTCAGTGTGCTTCTTCTCAGCGTGTTTCCTTGCCATATTGCTCACGATCTAAAGAGCAGGGACAGCCTCTTATGGGTCACCCAGGGAGCTGCCAAGTTGCTTGGGGTCCCCCCGGTGTAAAATCACCTTGCATCTCCTGAGGAGCCAGGGACTTAACTAGCATTTGAGCACCAATCTCTAGTCCCACTTGGGAAAAGTGCTGGGCATTTTCTCACACCTTTTATCCATGCTCCCCACTCTCGTGCTGACATGAGCCCCTCCACCCTTCAGCTCCGGGCAGCTGACTCCAGGCAAGGCAAGGGAGGGCTCCAGCACCACTCTGCTCTCCCTGAGCCTGACGCCCACTTTCTGCATCCCACGCAGGATCACGGCCCCGCGTGGGGAGCCTCAGCAAAGAACACCCTGCTCTTCCCACCATCCCCACACCGAGCCCAGCCGTGGCCCCATGGCCCAGCTAACCTCCCCCGCACCGAACCGATCCCTCTGCCAGCCCCAAGATGTTGCACCCCAGCTCACCTCCTCGGAGGGATCCCAAGCGCGTCCTCACCCGACGAGCTCCTGTTGCGTTTCTCCGTCCCGGAGCGATCCGATCCATGGCCTAGCGCCCAGGCTCTCGTGCCCTGCCTAACTGTCCCCGCCCGAGCTGACTCTTGGCCTAGCCCCATGCTCTTGCGTCCCGGCTAACCGCCCCCACCCAGCCGAGCCGTGTGCTGCTGCCAGGAGCTCGTGTCGCGGCTCACAGCCCTTGCCGAACCCCCTGACCGGTTCCTGCCCTTTGAATCTCCCTCCCCGCCCCACGCGGGGCTGCGCAGGCCTGCACCGGGCCCAAGCTTTCCTCCTGCCAGCTACTGCTCGCCGGGGGCGGCCGGAGGCACGGAGGTAGGAGTAGTGCTCGGCAGGACCCTCTCTTCTCCCGCTCCCCTCTCCCCGTCCCTCTCTCCCCGCGCTGCCACGCTCTCATCTTCGCTCCGCCGCCAGCCAGGCCCTGCCGCACGGCCTCAGGGCGCATGCGCGGGGCCAGAGCGGGCAGAGCGCTGGGAGCAGCGCCCCCTGGCCGATGGAGCTCTGCCCCATCCGGGGCCAAGGAGGGACACTAGAGGAAGACACAGGCAGGGACACCAAGGGGAACAAGAGGAGCACTGAGCTCACACCAGGCTCAGCAGCACTACCACATAGGCTGATGCCTCTGCCCCCCTTGCTGCCCAGCTCCGCACTGATGGGGACATGAGTGGCAGCGGTCAAAAACCACAGAGTGTCCCCTTTTTGGGGAGAGACACACACAGCTCTCTGTGAGGGAACACAGCATGGCCATAGCACAGTGACATTCAGGCACCATTGACCCCACCCAGGGCCTCCCGAGTGCCCTTCTTTATCTCTCCCATGCCCCAATCAATGTCTCTCCTTCTCTCCACCCAGTGCCTCCCTACGTGCCCCTCCTTTGCTTGCTGTTGTCCACTCCAGTGTCTCTCCTTGTCCCCACCCAGTGTCCCCCAAATGCTCTTCCTTGACCCCACCGTGTCCCCCAAATGCTCTTCCTTGTCCCCACCCAGTGTCGCCCCAAATGCTGCTCCTTGTCCCCTAGTGACCGTACAAAACACTCTGCCCTGTGCCCCGTGCCCGCCCCTGGCTCTGCCCGGTGGCTCGGGGCGTGGCAGGGGACACGGCACACGCGGGCGGGTGACACATGCTGCAGTCCTCCCCGCGCTCAGCTCAGAGCCATTCAAGGGTGCCTGCAGCCCCAGAAGCACCAAGGACAGCGGCAGCAGCAACAGCTCCCTGGCTCTGCAGCTGCTCATTGGCACCCAAAGCTCCTTTCGCCAGCCTCTCCCCGCCCGGGGGGCAGAGAACCCGGAGTGGGCGGGCCAGGCTTCTCCCGGTGAAGGGACAGCAAGGTGTCACGGGATGAAGCTTGAAGCCATGACAGAGAACCTGCCACCGGCCCCTGCAGCCAGGACAGAGAACCTACCACTGACCCATAATGGAGACACTGCCACCTGCTGTGGCTTTGGCCGGCAAGGCCAAGCAGGCTAGGGTGCCTCGGCAGCCAGCAGCACACCCTCCCTACTCAGACATGATCACGGCAGCCATCCAGGCCCAGCAGAGCCGCAGCGGCTCCTCACGCCAGTCCATCCAGAAGTACATGAAGAGCCACTATGAGCTGGGCCACAATGCCGACATCCAGATCAAGCTCACCCTACGGCGCATGCTGGCTGCTGGGGTCCTCAAGCACACCAAAGGCGTAAGTGCCTCTGGCTCTTTCCGCCTAGCCAAGGCTGACACAGCAAAGCAGTCCCTCAGTAGGAAGAGGGAGGAGCAGGTCAAGAGATCCACGTCACCCCAGAAAGCGGCTAGGCCAAGGAAAAGCAAGTTGCCAGCAAAGAAGCCCAAATCTCTTACCAGGAAGGCCAGGAAGGAGTCAAGAGCTGGCCCCGAGAAAGCCAAGGAGCCAAAGACTGTTAGGTTCCAGGTGGAGGAAGACGAGCCCAGAAAGGCAAAGCATTGGAAAGCTAGAGCCAAGTCCAGTGCCCAGAAACGACCCAAGAAGAAGTGAGACGTCTGGAGTTGTTTTGGTGCTGTCCCCTTTGGCTCCTGTGAACAGCTTTGGCCTTTATTTTTTACCTCTTTTTAGTGAGGTTTCTAAATGTATTGATCTAGTCCTGTCTGGACATAGGTAAACCGAGGCAGTTGATGGACCCTGTGGGGTCCTAGGGGTGGAATTTAGGTCCTTGGGGGTATTTAGGGGGTTCCAGGGAGTATGTACGGGTTCTGGGGGTTAATTTGGGGAGGGGTCTCACCTCAGGGGGCTTGTAGGGCACAGCCACACTGTGTCTCTTGGTCGTCTCATTGTCCTTGTACCGAGCTTGGGGATTGCCTTCAACCCAAATCAGGTGCTGGGCAAGAGCTAGGCCTGGGGAGGGCGTAAAGGGGGGAGACGCCTCCCCAAATTAGGCCTCGACTCCTAAACCAAATTAAGCCTTGGCCCCTAACCCAATTTAGGCCTCAACTCCCTCCCCAAACTAGGTCTCCACCCTAACCCAAGTTAGGCCTCAACCCCTACCCCAAATTAGGCCTCTACCCTCAACCCAAATTAAGCCTTGACCCCCAACCCAAATTAGGCCTCAATCGCCCCCCAAATCTAGCCTCAGACCCCTAACCCAATTTAGGCCTCGACTCCTATCCCAAATTAGGCCTCAACTGCTTAAGCCAAATTAGACCTCAATTCATGACCCAAATTAGGCCTTGACCCCTAACCCAAATTAGGCCTCAGACCCTAACCCACATTAGGCCTCAATCCCTCCCTAAATTAGGCCTCAACCCACAACTCAAATTAGGCCCTGACCCCTAACCCAAATGACCCTCAGCCCCCTCCCCAAATTAGGAGGGGTCTGGGTGCTACGGGGGGATCCTGAGTGGGGGTCCCATTGGTCTGGGTGCAATGGGGGACTCTTGGTGCTATGAGGGAGGGTCCTAGGTGGTCTGGGTGCTATGGGGAGGGGCCTAGGTGCTATAGGATGAGTGCTGGGGAGGGGTCCCACATGTCTAGGTGCTATGGGGAGGGCTCTGGGTGCTCTGAGGTGGCTCCTAGGTGCTCTCTGGCTGCGGTGGGCTGGGTGTCTCACCCCTCTCTCCCCCTACCCCAGTACTACTCAGAGCTGAACAAGGTGTACTGCAGGCTGGCCAAGCCTTGCCCCATGCAGGTGAAGCTTGGGCTCCCACCTCCTCCAGGGGCAATCCTGAGAGCCATGGCTAGCTACAAGAAGTCTGAGCACATGGCTGAGGGGCTCAGGAGGTGCCCCCACCATGAGAGGGCTGGAGAGGGGCAGGATGGTGAGAGACCCCTGTGGTGGGTTGACCTGGGCCGAGTGCCAGGTATCCACCAAGGTTCTCTATCACGTTCTCGTCCCAAACCTCCCACGGCACAACAAGAGGGAGAGAGCGGATGGAAACAGCCCGTGGGTTTTAGTAAAGGCAGTTTAATAAGCAAAATAAAGAAAGGCAAAGCCACGCGCGTGAAGCAAAGCAAAGCAAAATTGAGCTTTAGTCTCTACTTCCCATAACAGGCCATGTCTGGCCCTTTCCCGAGAAGCAGGGCTCCGGAACGCGTAGTGGTTGCTTGGGGGGCAGACGTCTTCTTCCCACCCCCTTCCTTCCCCCCCTCTGCCCTTTATCCCTGAGCTGATGTCATATGGTATGGAATAGCTCTTTGGTCAGTTTGGGTCAGCTGTCTTGATTACGTCCCTTCCCAGGATCTTGTCCACCCCATCGCTTTGGTGCTGTGCCAGCCTTAGAGTAGTCACAACATTACGTGTTATCTTCAATCTGAGGCACAGCGTTTCTGAAAACTGTATGGGGACATTAACACCATCTCATCCAAACCCAATACAACCCCCTAACCCAAATCCCCTTTATCATCTCTAGGAGGGCTGGGGGGGCATACTGGGGCAATTGAGGGGTGCTTGGAGGAATTGTGGGGGTGGGAGGGGGTTCCAACCCTGCCTGTGCCCAGGTGGCTCTGCACCTGATGCCCTCTCCTCACCCGCAACATCCACATCCCTCTGCACAGGCTCCCTAGCCTCCACATGTGCATCCAGAAGCTAGTATGGGCAGAGTTTGGCCACCTTTGTCTTTCAGGAAGGCTCAGAGGCACTGCTGAGCACTTTGTGTGTGCTAAACCCCTAAAACCCCCACATCAAACCCTGCTCAAAACAGCACAGGAAGGCTTCAGGGACAGAAGACACCTGCAGGTCCAGCTGATGCAAGACACACTTTTATTTGGCTTTCAAGCAGAAGACAAGAGAAAACCAGTGGCAAACCAGTGGCAGGCCCAGGCACCTCTGCTCAGAATCAAGCACTTCCCACTCCTTCTGCTGTGACCCCAGCCACCCCAGCACGGGGCAAGGGAGCCACGAGGCCTCTGGCCCCAGGGGAAGCCTCTCCAGCAAGGACCTGGCTCAAGAACAGCAGCTCAGCCAAAAAAACCTGTACTTCATCTCAGTCTTAGCCCCAGGCCTCAGATCCACAAACATGCATTTGAAACGATTTCATCCTCAGCCTCAGAACTGACTCAAAGCTAGTTACGAGCAAGTAACTAACCCAGCTCTGCAAAAAGTCTGACAGGCCAAAGAGTGCCAGTTCTTCCTACAGTTTCATGTCATTAGCCATGTTCTAAAACGCATCCTGACTGCTCACCCCATGCCGCTCCACCACTAGCCCCAGTGCAGGAGGGACTTGTTACACATGGCAGTGAGCCAGTAACAGTCCCTGCCCGGGGACAGAGAGGGGATCAGCCCATAACAAGGGCACGAGATGCGAAACCAGTGCACAGATTCAAGTTTCCCCCCCCAATAGCCCTGTACCTTCAGCGGATGCTCTGCTGAAGGATGCTGCTGCTTTGGACGCTGTTTTTCACCTTCTTCTTCATGGCATCCACCTGAAAGCAGTGCCACAGACACAGCGTTTCATCCGCAGCTGCGGAGGCCACCGCTGCTCCATCAGGGCTCATAGCCAGGTTCAAGACTCTGGCAGTGTGACCTGAGCAGGAGAAGGAGCAGGAGCAGATGTGCGGTCAAGGCTGGGCTGCTTCTACCACAATGGCCACATTTACTCCCATATGCCCCATCAGCTTGCAGAGTTGTCCTCACACCATGCCATGGCAGCAGGAATTCACACCATAGGCATGCATTTGAAGCAAGTGTTTCTTCAGCAGCTCACAGCAATGCCTCCCTGTAGCATGCCCTTGGACACCACTCTGCATCAGTGATGCTCCAGGCTAGACCCCCAGTCTGCTCAAGCCACAGCCTCTCGCAGCCTTCC
>VWZO01017910.1:0-43551 GCA_013396975.1 Bucco capensis
CCCTACCTTCACATCCTCAACCAGTCCCTCAAGGTCCAGCAACACGCTGAAAGTTGACTGTTTACTGTTATCCCTCAGTTAGCAATTAAAATACAGGAAAAAAAACACGGGTACAAAAACTGGTTTTATTGTGGTAGTCTTCAGCTTCACTTGAGCTCATGTGTGAATTAGAAGAACTTGTGAGTGGAAGTCCTTAAGTGTCATGGGTTAGAGTGTGTGACCAGGAGTAAGTTGAAGTGTTGCAAGGTAAAATGGAAGCACTAATGTTATTTCGTATGCAATGGGTAATTAAATGGAAGATACAGATGTGAGGCAATGTGACTTCATTCCTGATAGGTAATTATCCTGCCTGTCTTTCTGGAACTCTACTGGATTTGCATAGTTTTAGTTCTTCATTAAAAAGTTACCCTGATTGTAGTTTAGGGAGGAGAAAAGTGATGATGAACTACTGGATTGGGTTATGACAGATGAACAGCCTTATTAAATTTGTAAGTTATTTAAAGGATGAATGAATATTACTGGTTTGGTTGCAGTGTTTCTAAACAGTTTATTCGCTGTTACAGAACCGTTGGTATGCTTGCTTGTGTGCTGGAGGAGCAAGTCCTGCAGGGTTATGTTGGAATGGATGCAACTTTTCTCATTTATTCATCACTTCTTTTAAAAGAAATAAAACTGTTTCCGAGGTCTCTTAGCTGGTTGTCTCACAGGCACTGCTAGTACATTGCTATGAGTGTGTTGGGTTATGTCAGAACACAGTAAGTAAAAGCCAGTCATAAATGTGCAGAGAGATTTTATGAAGGCAGCTATTCAGATTTTTCCAGCTAGAAAAATAAAAAGGTTTGTTTTTTCTTTTAAGTCTATTTTGGACTCTTGTCTTTAGCTATGATACACTATTTGTGTCTGTGAGGCTGATTCCTGACTGTAAAGGTCAGCAGTGGAAAAACTACTTTGCTGTCTGTGTGTCTCTGCTGGCTTTAGTTAGCCAAGAGTCTGTCACATTACTTCAGCTGTTTAAAAAAAACAGGAAGTGCTACAAGATTGAACTTCCATGACCTTTTCAGTGAACTTGAGACAAGCCATTTCTGATCTTTAAAAGATATAGTTAGTGCAGATCAAAAAATACAGTGTGCAGGTACTGTAATGTAATTGTAGGAAGGCTACAATAAGAGTTCAGTTCTTCATGTGCTGCTTAATTCCTTTTGCCAGAAGCTGGCATCAAATGCTGAACAAAACTTTGCAGCAAGGTCCTGTGTAGCACCTATCAAACAGAAAAGCTGAGCTTGTTTCTACCTTTCTCTTACATTTCTCTCTTCATTGGTAGGTATGAATGTGAGGAATCCTTCACAACCCTGAATGTAGATATAAGAAACCACCAAAACCTTCTTGATTCTTTGGAGCAGTATGTCAAAGGAGATTTATTGGAGGGTGCAAATGCATATCATTGTGAAAAATGCAACAAAAAGGTAATGATCCTTGCATATTAAATCTGTGTGCAACTGATGTGACAGCCATGCTAAGTTCAGTGTGTGTTAGTGTTCAGGGGTGAAAAGCTGTACTTCAGTTACTGAGTTTGGTTGCTGGTAAGAGTATGTAAATGGAAGCTGCAGAGCTGGTGACTGTTCATGTCCTCTTCAGGTTGACACAGTGAAACGCTTGTTGATCAAGAAGTTGCCTCCAGTTCTTGCGATCCAGCTGAAACGATTTGATTACGACTGGGAAAGGGAATGTGCAATCAAGTTCAATGATTACTTTGAGTTTCCACGAGAGCTGGACATGGAGCCTTACACAGTAGCAGGGGTAGCTAAATTGGAAGGAGATGATGTAAATCCTGAAAATCAGATCATACAAAATGAACAGTCTGAGAATGAACACTGTGGGAGCACAAAGTACAGGCTTGTGGGTGTGCTTGTACACAGTGGGCAGGCCAGTGGTGGACATTATTATTCTTACATCATCCAGAGAAATGGTGGAGATGGTGAGAAGAATCGATGGTATAAATTTGATGATGGGGATGTGACAGAGTGTAAAATGGATGATGACGAAGAAATGAAAAATCAGTGTTTTGGTGGAGAATACATGGGAGAAGTCTTTGACCACATGATGAAGCGCATGTCCTACAGGCGCCAGAAGAGGTGGTGGAATGCTTATATTCTGTTCTATGAACGTATGGACACAATAGACAAAGACAATGAACTAATCAAATACATTTCAGAGCTCACTATCACCACTAAACCTCACCAGATCAAAATGCCATCGGCCATCGAGCGCAGTGTGCGGAAGCAGAACGTGCAGTTCATGCACAATCGCATGCAGTACAGCCTGGAATACTTCCAGTTCATCAAGAAACTGCTGACTTGTAATAGTGTCTACCTAAATCCTCCTCCAGGTTAGTACCTCGGTGCAGCAGTGGTGCAGTCATTTCTTGGATGAAGGGTTTTGATCTGTGTAGCCAGTGAAATGTTGTGTGCTCTGTCTGTCTAGCCTCCTGCAGCTAAGCTCTGCTGTGAGTTGTTCATCAGAGATAATGTGCCAGGATAGCTTGTAGAAAATGCTTTGATAAGCTATCAACTACCATTCATCTTATGGACTAAGTCATGATAAAATAATTAAATGTGTGTTTTGTTCTGCTGAAGACAGTTCTCAAAGGTGAGAGAACTTCTAAAAATCAGACATATTTTAGCTTCCTGGTTGCTATCTTAAGCTGTCTTAAAGCTTACATTTTCCAGTGATGCATTATAGAAGCTAGGGGCCATTTGGATCAAATGTCTTGTTAAAATTGGAGTGCAGCATCAGACGAAATAATAATCTGGAATCAGTTAAAGTAGTAAAAGTAAATTGCTTTTACTTTGTCTACATGTGAGTGTTTTGATTTTTCTCTAGGACAAGATCATCTGTTACCTGAAGCAGAAGAAATAACTATGATTAGTATTCAGCTTGCTGCTAGATTTCTCTTCACCACAGGATTTCATACAAAGAAAATCGTCCGTGGCCCTGCTAGTGATTGGTATCTTGTCCTTTAACAACAATTACAGTGTTTGAAGTTTGATGTTTGTTACGAGAACTCAGTTCTATATATGGTAGTGGTCTGTCCCATTTTCCCTTCTCTCCCAGATATGTGATCAAGGTTCACGTGAAAAGGGGGAAAATTCAAACAGGAAGTCCTAGGGAAAAAAATTAGCTTTAAAATAAGCTGCTGAGCTGAACAGCTTCAAAGTTCATTTTCAGACAGAATAAATCTGCATTGTTTGTGTCTTCTAAAAAGAAAAAAGGACTATAATCTATAAAAGGAGTATAATCTATAGCTGGAGCAAAACTAATAGGTTATGTATTCTGACTAGCTCAGAGTGGTTTGCTCATGGTTTGAGTAGTTTTAAACAAATGGCTTTTCAACCCCTTTTTGCAGTTTATATTTACATTCTGTTTCTGAGTCTCTTAGACTGTTAGAGTGCTTTATGTATATTGTTATGGGGCCTGGGACTCAAATCTGTAGTAGAATGACCAGTGCAATCTTACTAATAGCACCACAGCATTTCAGTCATGAAGCTATCTTGTTCTGTGTTGGGGAGAGGAGTGTAGGATTCATGGTGACCAGCAGTTTGCCAGCTTCTAGTAAGTAGTAGTTGTGTAATACATGGCCAATACCTACCTCAAGTTTTTCTAGAGTAAGTTATTTTAAAGGATCAAGAGGAGTCCAAATATTGCTGCAGGAAGGAGGAGGGAGTCACACAAGACCCTCCCTGGAGCAGATATTTTACTCTTTGGGGTTTTTTTAATGTAAATCTGTAAATACCAATGTAAGTTCCTGATAGGTTAGCTCTTTAGTTCCTGTTACCCAGCTCATGAAACCCACCTCGTGTTCTGCACTGCTGACCCGCTCCCCGCATTCCAGTAGAGGAATGATGTCTGCCAGTGTAGGAACTGCTTTGAGCAGTAGTTTGGGAGTTAGAGGATGTAATTCTCTCTTAATTCATACGGGGATTGAAGCAAAATGCTACAGTTAAGTGTTAATTTGTTGAATTGAAGTATTTTTGTGATTTCTAGTAACAGAGTAGGACTATAGGAACTGCAGTCTGTCTGATCGTAAGCGTTTAGTGAGCAAAAATGTTTGGGTATCACTTTTAGTGTTCATGTTCTTCAAATTCTGTGAAAGAATGTGTTTTCCAGAATGCATTAATGCCTGCATTTGGTCCTAACCTCTCAAGAGTATGCCACCCATTCCAGGTATGATGCTTTGTGCATCCTCCTCCGGCACAGCAAGAACGTTCGCTTCTGGTTTGCGCACAATGTCCTCTTCAACGTCTCCAACCGCTTCTCCGAGTACCTGCTGGAGTGCCCCAGCGCGGAGGTGAGGGGAGCCTTCGCCAAGCTGATCGTCTTCATTGCACACTTCTCCCTGCAGGATGGACCCTGTCCTTCTCCTTTTGCCTCTCCTGGACCTTCCAGTCAGGTATTCAGTTTTCTAGCAGAAACCTTCTGAAAATAACTTATTCATTCTAAGCATTTAATGTAAAGTAGATTCTGGAGTAGAGGAAAGCTGTCCAGTCCATTTTGCACTGCAAAACAAGGTGTAACCCAACCAGTTTGAGAGTTGCTGTCAGAGGAGTTCAGTTTCCCCTCACTTTTAAGTCTTGTGAAGACTTAAGTAGTGAGAACTTTGAGCTGTGAGTGTGGAATCTGCAAAATAAAAATCATGGCTTATAATAATGTGTAGGGGAGTGAATCCTATAAACTAAAATAGAAACAAAACCAAAAAATCTCAAGTAAAACCCACAAAAGCATGCAGGAGTTCCTCAAGTTTTCTTTCCCTGTGTCCTGCAACATTGTCAAAAACGATAACTTTGCATAGGAATAGGTAGTGAATTGCCTTATTTTACACACCTAGAACTGACAAAAAAAGTTCCAAAATCTTAATGTAGTACTGGTCTTAACAGTTTTTTGTTTGGACTCTGTTAAAATTGAAACAATCAGCTTATCTGAGCCTTTGATTTGTCATGTTTTTCATGTCTACAGTATGACACTCTCTACTTGTGTTGTTCCACTTACCTTCCCAGAATGTTTTTACTACTGTATCCAGCAAAATAATTTGTATTAAGTGAAAGCCATATGTGCTTTGAGAGTGCTTGGCTCGTGAGGTGTTTGAGGTACAGCTGTAGAGGTGATTTGGTTGTCTATCTTAGTTCCACTGTGAACTTGATACACTGCATGTGCTTTCCTAAGTATTTAAGCCTAGCTGCTCTTGGAGAAAAAGCTCAATTGAAAACTTTTGTAAGAGCATAATTCCTTAACTCACATGATACTTAGTGATGGGAGTCTTACTGCCTGTTTGTCTGTCTTTGTGTGAGATACAGAGGAGATAAGATACAGAAGCTGCTAGTTTTTTGGCGCTTGTGTGAATCTCATACCTATTAACCAACCCTGTTTTCTGCCATAGTAAGAAGTATAAACTAAATGAAGATTTTATTGGTTCAATCACCAATATTTAATTTCTTTCTTCGTAGACTTATGATAACTTAAGTTTAAGTGATCACTTACTGAGAGCAGTGCTGAATCTGCTGAGAAGGGAAGTGTCTGAGCATGGTCGCCACTTGCAGCAGTATTTCAACCTGTTTGTGATGTATGCCAATCTAGGTAAGCAAAGTGCAGGCACTTCTGCTGAAGCATTGAATTCAACTGTTTTGTATTCATAATCCAGCTACACAGATAACAGCAGGAGAACCCAGTTTTCCAGCCTCAGGCAGATTGTTAGCATTAAATGTCATATAAATGCTCTCTAGAGCATCTGTGTTCCTCTGATTTGGAGTTTGGGGCTTTAGTCTTCCTGCAGCCCTTGGAAGATGAACACAAGAAGCTTGGAGCAGTAAGACTGTCTTTCTGAGAGGGTGTGAGGATGAAAAAATGGTAAGAGAATGGTTTGTTCAAGGCTCTTTTGCAGGAAAGTCATAAGACCTAAGCAGCATGTGGGGCTGGCAACTGGTTTCAGCCTGAAGAAGTTGAGGAAGATGAAAACCTTCAAAAGAGAGAGCTGCAAGATTCTCCTTGATGGGCCCATCAGTGCAGATGGTCATGCTTTGTCTCTGTGTTCCAACTGTGCCCTTTCATTAGTCATTTCTTGAGTTCACCTTCAGAGCTGTGAATGCAGAACACTGATTCTGTATCTGTCCTCCCTTAAAAGACTCTTTGGGAGGCAGGAGAAATAAGTTAATCTGTGTATGTGCTTAGGTGTCATTGCTTGCTAGAATGCTTTCGCCATAGACCTCATAAGAGCTAAAAGAATGCAGGAATTGGGAAATTCCATTAGAAATCTAATCAGATATTGTAGTTCCTCCAAGATAAACAGGCAGGAAAAGCCAGTTTTTGCAATATAGGAAGATCTAAGTAAAGTTTTCCCAGACTTGAGACAGTGATTCTTGTCATAAAGACTAGAGTCCTAAATTTTCTGATGAAAGGTTAACTTAGAGATTGAGTTTGATCACAAATGAATGCTTATTTTTAGCCTCTGAGGTGAGATTACTGTCAGCTTTGTGGTGATGGACATAAGATACTGGCTGTGCCACTTGCAGCATCACCCAGTTTCCTTCAGGAGCTTAATGGTATCCAGCATTATGAAAACAGAAATGAGTATAAATTTAGGAGTACACAAAAACTTGTATTAAATTTTGGATTATGTAGGTTCTTTTTTTTTTTTCCCCTCAGAAAGCAAAAATGATGGTTATAGTAAAACCCAGTAGCTGAGAAGTTACAGGTCATGCAGAGAGTAGGTTTTGGTGGTTGATTTATTTTAAAATAAAAGGTATTGTCAGTGCCAGAAACAAAATGTCTTTATTCCTTCCCCTGCCCCAAAGGTGTAGCAGAGAAGACACAACTTCTGAAGCTCAATGTTCCTGCAACCTTCATGCTTGTGGCTCTGGATGAAGGTCCAGGTCCACCCATTAAGTACCAGTATGCTGAGCTGGGGAAGCTGTACACTGTTGTATCCCAGCTGATCCGTTGCTGCAATGTGTCATCCAGGATGCAGTCTTCTATCAATGGTACAGTCATTTCTCAAGTTTTTCTTAGGTTAACTGACTATATATGGACTACCTGGAAGCAAAACTCATTTGCTATCCTAAAAACCACAAGACACAGGTCTGTTCTGTATTTTGGCTGTTCTGGCTTATTCCTTAATGATACGGGGTGTGTATGGGGAAAGAGTAGTCAAGTAGTAGTTTGTTGATAAATAACCAAGTAGTAATGATTTTAGAGTAGTTTAAGCTCATTTTAAAGAGCTGCCTAAAGATCTTTTACTCCTAGTAGGCAGTAAAATAATAGTTTCGTATTAACAGTACAAATGCAATCTGTACAGGGAAAGCACTACAGCAGGCTCTGAAATGCCTAATGTTGCTTATTAGTAAAGAGATCTTGCAAAGTTGTGGATAGCCTTTGAAAATTATTTGATGCCTGTTCACAGCCAAGACAGCAAACAGAAGCCAGCACTTTAATTTACAAAGGAAAGAATCAGCTAGAAATTGGTCACCATGATCTGAATCATTAATGTCCCCAGTAGCTGAATAGAGTGCAGTTATTTGTGAGAATTAGTGACAGAATATTGGGCTCCATGGGCTTTATAGCCTGTATGTGTGTGTGTTCTTGTAAGCATATTTTAGAAAACCTAACTAGGAGTCTGTAGGGAAGCCATTTAATGACAAACTCACTACAACCTGGATGTGTCAGCCTATAAAGTCAATAGAATGTGCTGTAGTAATACAAATGAACTGAAAACTTTACTGTGCCGTAAGTTTCAGAACCATGTGGCAAGTTATATTTGGTTGTTTCCTGTGCATTATGTGAGGCTTACATATTCTGCCTATCAAAAATAATTGTATATTCACTGTATTCATCATGTACTGAAGAGTTTACTTTGTATAAATGTTACTCTGACTGCTGATTATGATTAGTGTTTGCAGAGTAAAGTTAGCTTTTGCTTTAGTGTGTTAAGCTAGGGAAGTTCTCCCTTGGACTAGTAGACCTATTCAAACAGTAACTGAACACATTGCAGAGTTCAGAAACATCAGGAGAATTTGACAGTCTTTCCTTACACAAAATGAAGCTTTCTGAATAAGATCCATTAATTTTTGTTGTTTCAAGATTGTATTACTTCTCTATGCTCTGGAGATTGAGAGGGGACTGTTCTGACACAGCTACTGCTCTAAACCCTTTCCCATTGACTAAAGTCAGTAGACCTTGTGTCCTAAAATATGATAGATTTGGGCTGTGTTACAGCAGCAGCGAAGCAGATGAATGCAGGAGGTAAGAGGATTTCCCTGAGGATGCTCAGGAACTTCCCTTCTTGCATATGAATGTATCTCCAGCTGTTTTGCTTTGATTGTCACTGCATTGTCTCATCTGAGAGGGAGAAGTAACCCTCTTATGTGCAAATGTCAGGTTTCTCAATCAGAAACCTTAGTTACTTCATACTAATAGTACTTCTCAGAGGTGATTAGCTGCTAGGGAGGGGTTGAGGTTTTTTTCCCATGTGATGTTTTTTGATGAGTTACACTAAATTACATTTTATTGTCAGCACTGGCAGTACTTCAGCACCTTTTCATCTGCAATAACTGTTTGTTCTAGGCAATCCCCCACTGGCCAACCCTTATGGTGACCCTAACTTATCTCAGCCTATCATGGCACTTCAGCAGAACGTGGCAGACATTCTGTTTGTGAGAACTAGTTATGTGAAGAAAATTATTGAGGACTGCAGCAACTCTGAAGAGACCATCAAACTGCTTCGGTTCTGCTGCTGGGAGAACCCTCAGTTTTCTTCCACTGTCCTCAGTGAACTTCTTTGGCAGGTAAAAAGAAAAGCTAAGAGAAAGATGGGAATTTAAATGTGTATGATGCAAGCTTCTATATTTCTGTATTAGGAATGTTATAAATACTGAACAGATTCTTGATAAATAAACTTCCCTTAAGATGGCATCTTCTGTCAGTATTTACACTCTTAGGTCTGTACATGGTGGTGGATTGCTGTGAGGAGTCCTTTTATGATTCTTAGGAAAGCAGTTGACCTTTCATGAGTTAGGTATGTTGTGTTAAGGATGGAAAGGAGACTGAGGTCTTTCAAGAGCATTTCCTAAAGCATTTCTGTCATTATCCATAAAATAGCTTCTAGATTGCGTGGACAGCCAGAATCACTTACCCGAGATCTTACAAACCTTATGTTTGTAAGGTTCTTTCTTACAAGTCTGCAGAACATACTTGGCTTCAGAGTTAGGAGAGACTCATTGGAAGTGTCTTGTCTTTTCCTTTGTAATCTCTGTAAGATTAGTCACACCTTTTCACTGCAAATGATTTTTTTTTACTTATATTAGCTCATCTTTATGTTCACCCTTTTTTTTCCCCATATAAAGATAACATTTTTCTATGTCCTTTTGTTTGGCACTTGAATCATAATAAAAATCATCTTACTGATACTTGCTATCCATGTATTTTACATGTTAGGATAACCTTTGAAGAGAACCTTTGTGTGTACTCTCTAAAGGTAGCAATAGCAGTGGAAAACACAATTTTGTACTTTCACTTTTCCAAAAGTATTTTGTAAGGTAGCTTCTTCAGTGTCTCGTGCTTGGGCTTCAGATCAATTGTGTTAGAAACTCATAAGGAAGAAACCTACTATATTAAAGAAGTAAACAACAAAAAACCTCCATAGCATTACTGCAACCCCAAACCCCTGACACAGTCACATTTAAAAAATAGAAGAGTATGCATTGGATCTTGAAATGTCCTTTAAATTACAGTAAATTTGACATTCATTGTGTCTTGTGTTGCAGCAGGTAATCTGCATGCTGCAGGGAATTCTTTCTTATGTTCTATGCCTTTCTGCTTTTTAAGGTTGCATATTCATACACATATGAGCTCCGACCTTACTTGGATCTGCTTCTGCAAATCTTGTTAATTGAGGACTCTTGGCAAACTCACAGGTTAGTATTCACCTCTCTTTTTATAGTTTATGTTTTGTACAGCTTATTTTCCCAGTGGTTCTGTTGGTAATCCTTGTAACAGCTTTGTTTTACATATATATTACATTAAAATACAGGGATAAAGCACTTTTTCCACTTCTATCTCAATTTTTGAGATAAATCTACAATTTTCACCTTGAGTTCCTTACTACTGAGAAATTTCTTGCTTAATGCTGTTAACTCAATGTCCTGGTTTGGGCTAAAACAGAACAATTCTGTTGAGGGATTCTACTTTTCAACTGAAGCCTCTCTAGTTAGCTTCTCTAGTTCCTCATTCTCTTTACAGGAATTAGAGTTTAGGTAAGGGATGAGAATGTGTTGTCAGTTCTTGCACAGTTTTGGGGTGGCAGGTGATTCCTCTACCCCTTGTTCAAGGGCAGAAGAACAGAAAGTGGGCTTAGTTCCAGGTAGTGCCCAGGTCCCTTATCTCCATGCACAATATATACACCAGTCCTTCCCTTTCAGAGGAGCTGAGAAAGAGAGTGTCTTTGAGGAGCATAACCATCACTTCAGTAACCATTCTGTTGAGGATTTAACTGTTCCAATTCTGTAAGGACCTGTTGGGTTAGCAGATGTATTTTATAAATGCAGTTGATATTAAAAATAAGCAATAAAAATGAACGGGTTGAAGTTGATTGCTGTGCTTAGAATTAACCGTACTTACAGATGTTCTGTATCTCATTCAGAGAGTTTAAGTATTACCAAATGTGCTCAAATTATGTATGTGATGTGTCAAGTTAGTTTCCTGATTTTAAAAAACCCTCTTTTCTCAACCCAGAGGTCAGAATGTGAGCTACCTGTTCTGTAATTGAGCTAAGGCTTCACTTAGTGTAAACACTAGAACTCTAACACTGGAAGTTTTGGGTTTTTGTTGTTTTGCAGGATTCACAATGCACTTAAGGGAATCCCAGATGACAGAGATGGACTGTTTGACACCATTCAGCGCTCCAAGAACCATTATCAGAAAAGAGCTTACCAGTGTATAAAGTGCATGGTAGCTCTCTTCAGCAACTGTCCTGTAGCCTATCAGATCCTTCAGGTGATACATTTTATTCTATTAGCTGATGCTTTTTCCCCCAATTCTGTGCAAAACCAATATATCTGTATCCCAAACACCATTATTCAGTTTTCATCACTTTGGTGAAATTACCACTTCCAGGTGCACCTCATTTGAAGCTTCCTATATCAGAACATCAGTATATAGAGTTGAGAGCAATTTGCTTAAATTTGCACTCAAGATTCTGTGATGCAGCTACAAATCTGCAGACTTAATTTCAAATTGTACAATTTCATTGTGCAAAAAATATACTTTGGGGAGTCTGTTAAACTACAGCATGTGTATTGGTGGTCTGTTCTCTGATAGCTCATGTATAGGAAGAGAAGAATATTTCTGTTTTGAAGAATAGTGGAAATAATTCTGAGTGGTTGAATTCCCATCTGCAGAGCAATGGTGATTTGAAAAGGAAATGGACCTGGGCAGTAGAATGGCTTGGAGATGAGCTCGAGCGTAGACCATACACTGGCAACCCCCAGTACACCTATAATAACTGGTCTCCACCAATACAAAGCAATGAAACATCAAATGGCTACTTCCTGGAGAGGTCACACAGTGCTAGAATGACTCTTGCAAAAGCTTGTGAACTCTGCCCAGAGGAGGTAAGGAATTTTATTTGACTTAATGAAGTGCTGCCATAAAATAATTAACCTTAGCAGCAGTCTCTGGTCACTGCAGAAGTAACACATTTGTAAGTACTTTATAAATAGGAATTACTGCTTTGGTTGGCTTCAGGTGCATACTATGTGCATTTTCCACATCAGTTGCTGTTTCTGTAGACATCTGTCACTGAAAGAATCAGCAGTATAGAACATTTAAGAGATGATGGATGCATCTGGTTTTTGAACAGTACATTGATAGTGAGAGTTCTTGTGTAGCAAGATACAAGCTAGGGATGGGGTGGAATTTTTTTGCCAAGCATGTCTGAAACGATCACTTGTGTGTAGGATTGGCTCTGGCTAGGATAATCGTATCGTAATCCTAATATGTTTTACCTAAATTAAGTAAATGTTTATCAAACTTCAGGAACCAGATGATCCTGATGCCCCGGATGAGCATGAGTCTTCTCCACCTGAAGATGCCCCGCTCTATCCCCATTCACCTGGTTCCCAGTATCAACAGGTAAAAGCTCAGACTTGAACCATTTATTCAGAGGTACAGCTTAGGGTTTTTCTAGTGTTTATTGTAACTTACACTCCAGGCATTTAGCCAGAGGCATGTTGTTGTCAGATACTGTACTGGGAGGAATCAAGGTAACTACACACCTCTATTTTCCCAGAACAGTTTCACCATCAGCATTTCGGGCGAGACTGTTAATGTTACCAGATCAGGAATTAATCATCCATAGAAAGAACAGTGGTACAGATACTATCAGAGTCTAGTGTATACTGAATTTGATTCTGTCACATTTGGTACTTCACTTGTCTTTAAATACAAAAATCAAGACTCAAGACAAGTGTGCTTTTAGAAAAGCACAGGTGGCTTTTTTACATAAAACTTGCGCTATGAACACTAATCTCTGAATCTTAAGTACATATAAAATGTAGATCTGTTTCTGTGTTAGATGCCTACTTCATTAATACCTTTCAGTGGAAAGCCAGATCTGAAGGAAATCATAACCATGTTTTTGATTGACTTGATTAAATTTGTAGATTCCCCTATTAGTTGCCATTTTTTGTTCCAGCTCATTTTGTGTTTCAAATCTGCTAATTTAATTTCCTTTCCTGCCCAAATCCATTTTCCCTCCATCTTGCTTTCCTTACTTGGTGTTCTCAGCAGAGCAGCTGGTAAGTCATGCAGATTTTCCCACTCCTTCCTGAGTTGAGACACATACTGTAACCTCACCATTACCAGCTTGATGTGTTCACCTTCTTGCAAGAGATGGCATTTCTCACTAACACACACAAGCCTCATACTGCTGCTTTCTCCACAGCTGGTTAAACTCTGCAAACAGAAGGTAGATGAGATGTTTTCATTTGCCAGATGTGTGTATGACTTTTTAAATTGGGACAGAGCATCTGCAGCAAACTGCTGGTCTAGATTTCATTCAGCTCTGTAACATTACAGTTTTCCCTCTTAAAAATTAAACTATACTCAGTAAATACAGATATGCTTTTTCCATTTTCTTAGGGAAAAAACCTCAAGCTAGTTGAGTCTCTTGATAAAACAGGTGCACAGTTTCATGTCTGCAGCACATAGGCAGCCTCTTGTCTCCTGTTTCTTCTTTCTGGCCGCTTTTGCTTTGCATGTAACTGTTGGTTATTTAAAAGCTTAGATTGCTATTCAAGCTTATCTGTTTACCTTTACAAGTTGAAAGTTTTTTTACTTTCTGTGTGAATCAAAAAGGTAAGTGAAAGATGTGATTCTGAGGAATGAAGAAACTGAGGTGTGTTCATCCAGATACTCCCACACAAGAAGTTCAGTCTGCTTGGGGATACAAGCAAGTAACTAGTCAGGGAACAGCCCACAGGTTTAATGTCCCTTTAAAATGTTTATGCTTCATTACAGAATAACCACGTGCACGGACAGCCATATACAGGCCCAGCAGCACATCATATGAACAACCCTCAGCGAACTGGCCAACGAGCACAAGAAAACTACGAAGGCAGTGAAGAAGTTTCCCCGCCTCAGACAAAAGATTAGTGAAATGCACATGATCAATTATCTTGGTCCATCAAAACTGTGCACCCAGGCCTTACAGTCCAACCTTTCTCTGTGTCTGGCTAATATTTAAAACTAGAAAAACTATTCCTAATCAACATGGAGTGGAGAGTCTATTCACTGTCTTATCTGCAGAAAATTGCTGTCAATATATAACCCGCCTGCAGTGGAAAGTGTATAGTGTTTTGTAATAAATGGCCTGATGCTAATGTGTAAATGGCAAAGGTGTATATAGTATATTAATGTTTGACTGTTAATTCTTCAGCAAGAAACATTTTTTGTCTTGATGAGACTCACAGATCTTCAAAAAAACAAAAACAAACAAAAAAAAACCACCTTGATTTGTCTGCCGCGCTCTGCCAGCAGTGCTGCCTGCCTCCGGCAGTCGGATCCGCTCCGTCACAGACAGCCTAGCCATGTCAGCCACTACACTAGGGTCATGTCAGCTCTTGGCCACTGGAGTCAGTTTTGCTATGAGCAACGTGATGGCTGGTAACCTTTTAATTCTTTGGTTGATGTGGAAAATTGGTGATGTAACATTGTTTCTAGATCTTTTTTCATTGCCTTTTTCATTCTGGTATTAGGTTAATCACTTTGAAGCTCTAGTTATGCTGTAACATTTAGCATGGCTTCACACCAGGTTAGTGTAGCCAGTGGGGGGGTGGGGGAGGGAGAGAAGTGACAGCAGTTGTCCCAATGTGACAACTCTATTGCTCAGAACTTTTTCTTCTTACACCTAGACTATAAAATGGGGAGGGAGAATGTGACAAACAAGTGGTTTTCAGATTCACATATGTTCCTCCCATCTGATGTTTGGCAGTTCTGTCTCTGGGTGGGATAAAGAACACTTAGTTTTCAGTAATAGGAATTTAAAAGATTTAAAACAAATATGCAAGAATTTGCTATGCCAGGATGCCTGGAGCATAATAGACTGTATTTGGTGTGCTTGTTTTGTTTCTTTGGTAGAGCTGATTAGATAAAACTTCTAACACTTTCCTTCTACTGCATCCCAGTGAAGTGGAAGTCAACAGAACTACACAGTACTTGTGAGTGCCACTGCACCAGGGTAACGCTGGTTTTCTGCTCCTTCACAGTTCTACTTGAAAGAAGAATTGTCTTAGCTCTTTATCCATTATGCAGGAAATCTTAACATTAGAAGCAGGGTTTAATTATAAGAGAAACTACTGGTTAGTGAAATACAACTCTGAGGTATCTCTATTCCAGAATAAACCTTTGTTTAAAGACTTCAAGGAACGCATCAGTAAATACTGTATTTAAATGAAAATTGGTAACTTGAATGTGTGTAATTTTTTTTGGAACCTGTCTGAAAACCAAATACCCCTGCAAAACAGATACAGCCCACCCTATACTATTTAAATATTTTGCTGTTTTATTTTATAGAAATTATTTTGCTGAATTCACAAATAGAATTTGATTTAAGAAGAATGTTTTGTCCTGTGGTGTGTGTTGGTTTTGGGAGGTTTTGTTCTTTGTTTTTTTTTTTGTTGTGGGTTTTTTGGTTTTGCCTTTTTTTCCCAGTGGGGACTGCACAGACAGGTGAATTCTGTGCAGTGGCACGATGCTGAATTCTGGAACTACAGTCCCTGAGGTTCTGTGCACAACAAATTTGGCCCTTAAGAATAAAATAATCAGGAGAGTTACGCTGTAAAAGTTTCTTAATGTGATTTATCTTACACTTTTTGTATGGTTTTATAGATACATATATATTTAATGAGCATAAGCTTGATGGTGTTTTTTACAAATGAGCTGATAGAAGCAAAGCTACTTATCACATTAAAGGTCTGTAGTTTTGAGATGAACAAAGGAAAATTCAGTCACAAGTGCATTCTTAAGCATGTAGTATAATAAGGAAGAGACACAGATTTTGACTGCTGTGTAGCAGTGATCTTTTCTATGCTTCCATGTTTTCCCTAGTGCTCAAGCTCACATCTTTTTCAAATTGTTTTTTAATAACACCATTTTACCTGGACTTCGTAAATTTGGATAAAGTGTTCCTATTTATGTTTGGGAATGCTTGTTGGAGGTTTTAATTCAAAAACTCTACCCTGAGTACTCAAGTTGAAACAGTTTGTATTTACTAGAGGGGATGATGTGTTCTTTACTATGAAGGTAAAATATGTACTGCGTTAGTTCAGCCTTGCCAACTGTGTTTGCTTTGAACAGTGCAGTGAACCTAGAGACATCTCAGACCTGTGACCCCCTCAGTCATACACACTCTGTCTGGGGCTTGGGAGTGACTGCAGTGGCCTTTGATTTTCGGGTGGCAAATTGAGACTGTCTATTCTGCACCTTTGTGACTTTGAAGAAGGATAATCTGTGCTATTTGTTGCAGCTGCTGCTTTTAATCAGATAGCTATAGTAAAAGGTGCAATGTTTTCTTCACTCTGGGCAAAACAGTTTTTAATCGTTCTTAACAAATCTTGTACAAGCCAAAAGTTTCATATGCATGTTACTGTCACAGCATTTTGGCAGTTGTCATTTTCAGGAGATACACAGTACCTCGTTGATGGCACAATTTAAAATAGTCCTCAAAGTGCCTGAAGATTCAGTTCTCCCTCGCTAATTTCAGTCCTGTTTTCTGTTTAGAACAGTTCCTGGGGAATCTCTGGTCTTCCATGAAATAAATAGTAAAGTAGTTACACATTGTTCCTGACAATGGAACATCAAATACATAGGAATGGAAAATTGCTAGGTGATGTTACATGGTGGTTAATGTCTAGTTTAACCTAGAAGAAATCCATAACCTTGCTGCACAGGATTTCTCCCTCTTGTACAGTTGGATTGTACAACCATAAAAAGGAACTGTTACTGTTTGTGTATCAGTAAATGTGCTAAACTTCAGTCACAGAGTTGGTCACCTACCCCTGTGCTAGCCCGTTGATGACAAGGAAGTTGCACAGGGCTCAGTCAGAGAGCTTCTTGGCCATACCTGATGTGTGCTGATATGCAAGCAGGAAAGGACCCTGCTTGACTTGAAATTTCTCAGATTATTGTTTTCAGTGCTAACTACCAGCTCTGCAAATTTCTCTTATTTTTAAAGCTGCTGTATCTTGCTGAAATTGAGCCTGAAAGAAACAAAATTCCACAATTGCACTTTTTTCTTTCTGAGTGAAATTTTCACTTTAGAGAACCTGAGAAAATTGTGTTATGGTAATTGCTATTATGCCTTCTCAGCTTGCTGTGCCTAGCTTGTCTGCTTTAGCATGTGTGTCATGAAAAACCACCGGGGATTCCAAAGCTTCCTATGTATTTCCTTAGTTCCAGGAGAGAATGATAATAATAACCATCCTGCCAAAGCTGAAATGGGCAAACATTGGCTGCTGTAGCAATTTACTGCATTTTTAATTTCAATACATTTTTCTACCTCCAAGTGTTTTGCCAGAAATGAATAGGGTGATCAGCTGTGCCAGGGCAAAGTGGCTCAGCATTCCTGTTGGCATATGTTTTGGTTACTAGGCATTGCAGTGAGGCTTTCAGTGCAATGGATTTAACTGCAAATGAGAAAGAGTAACTGTATGAATTAGAAGAGGCATGTTAGGAACTTTGCAGAGTAAACAATTAAGGGTTTAAATATCTCAGTTAAACCTTGTTAGTCCTCCCTTGCAAATCCACACTGAGAGCAAATTCACCTGTGATGAAAGGCAGAGAACTTAAATTTTGGGAGTGTGAGGTGCCAATGCTGACCTTGCATTTCTTCAGACAGGTGTGGGAGTTCCCCATTTCTGGGCCCTGCTCCAGCAGAGTGTAATCAGGACAATAGTTTTGGCTTCTGGCTTCTTACCTTCTGTGACTTCCATCATGCTCATGATACTGCTTTCCTCACAGTCCTGGGAATAAAGTCTAAACCTGGCTTCTGTCTAGAGCAAGAGAACCTTTCTGGGGAGAAGTAGGAACTGTCTTGAAAATACTGCATGCTGCACAGTAAACAGAAAGCAAACTGAAGGAAACCCAGCTATATCCTGCATGGTTTCTGGTACTCTTGTAAGTGGTCTCATGAGGAAGATGACAGCAACTCTTCAAAGCTCAGTGTATTTTCTTTCTGGCTTGCAGCTAGAATTGATCTACACCAGTGCAGTGAAGGTCACTGTGCAGCAGCAGCACAAGCAACACAACCCCTGTGTACCCTCCATACTGTCCCATAGCTTCCTTCTGCTGATCTTCAGGCATTGTCATGGTAATAGATGTGGGTTTTATGCTGAGGCTTGCCTCTGTTAGCGACTGGACAGCCCTACTGCACCAGAAGGGCCTTCACCCACTCTGAGCACTGTCACTTTTCACACTGTGGAACTTGTTATGCTTCATACTGCAAACGTCCTTTTATTTCAAAGGTATAAAAATTTCCCTTGGACTAACTGCTTTAAAATGTCAAATAGCCATTCTTTGTCTTTATTTTTACAAGAGTAAGTGTTCAGTCCTGCCCCTGTGTAGGCTATTGACAGGAAGTGCTGGCATAGGTTCCAGCACTTAAATGCAGAGACCCTCATCCTGCAGTCTGATTTTTCCAGTGCAAGCTGTGGTGGATTCATGGGTTTCAATGGCATTTGTATGGATCCTGTTGATTTCAGCACCATAAGAGCTGGTGATGTGTTGCAGGGATCAAGTCAGATAGGTCAGTGGGTGGCACAAGAGACATCTCTCTTACTTGCTTTATTTATGCTTATTTGCAGACAGTGAAGTCAAAACAAGCACAGAGAAACAGTGTCAGAAGGAGAGCACTCTCCTGAATAAGGGCTAACTAATGTCTCACCAGATTTTAAATGCCATCTCTATTTTTAGCTTTATTATTCTTTAAAGCCACTTTTTGATAATCAAACTGACCCACAGGCTGTTCATGCAGGAGAGTTTTGTATAGCCTTATATCAGCACAATTCTGAAGTGACAGTGTCATTCTGCAGTGGTCAAAAGAATGTGCAGGTGTCTTCTAGTTTTTAGGAGTGAGCTAACTGTGAGTAATGGTAATAGAGGGGGAAAAGTGAACAGGTTCTGTGAATTCATCCAAAATCTAACCCTAGAAAAACATCCAGTGCAGGAAACTAAGGTCATTGTCTTTTCTGTCTCTATACCATTTTAAATGCCTGTTAATGGTCATTTTTATGATTGGTTTATAATTCCCTAGGCAGTGTCAGCTGCACAGTTTGCAGCTTCCTGATGTGTTTGCAGTTATGTTCCCTTCAGTCCTCACCAGGTTTTCCCATAAAACCCAGTTCCCTAACCAGCATTTCCATTTCCATTGTTGTGATCTGCTGTTCATGTTTCTGTGCAAGGACCAGGACTGGATGAGTGCTTTCCAAGTTAAGTTTTGCCAGAGCCATTAAGTGAGCAGTTACATTCTTCTGTAGTGATACCTCTGTGGATGCAGCTTTTAACAGTCACTTTAGGAAGCCTCTTCTGTAGCTTTATTTACTGAAGTGCTGCCCCGTTCCTGTCCATCATTTCTTATGAAGTTACTCAGTCTGGATTGCCAGGATCATTTTCTATTTAATGTTTTTGTATTTTCTGGGAATCAAATCCTTTCACTTGCCATGATGGTTTTTACCTCCTTTTCTACCAACACTTGCTGTTAGCTGCTCCAAGAGAAGCTCATTTGCTAGGCAGCCTGGCTTTCCAGACAGGAGCAGAGACAGCAGCGACAGCCTTGGCCAGGTGGGCTCTGCCATCTCTTGGATTGATGCAGTAGCTTCATGCTACTGATGGCAGGCTTGAATTCAAATGGCTTGTAGCTTACTGGGTGTTGTTTGGGGTTTGTGGTTTGGCTTTTTTTGGCTTCATTTTCTATCTTGAACAGTTTCTACAGGTGAATAAAAATGGTAGGTCTTGTTGGAATCTGCTTTGGAAAAGAAGGCTGATTGAAAAGTCTTGACACTTTTTAATATACTTGATTGTATTTAAATACCTGGTAGGTGCTGTAGACTTCTTAGGAAGTCTTCTGTAAGCAAATTCAAAAGCTTAGAAATGTGAAGACTACGTCTTTTGAGATGTAGTGATACAAGTTTTATCTGCCTGTCCTCCTGTGTGATTAACAAAAGTGAAATAGCAGGAATGGCAATATTTCACTGCAAGGAGAGAGGTCATGCTGTGTGAAATCCCTTGGGAACTGGAAATGCTCAGGGTGCTTTGCCTGGGCTCACACACAGCCCTGGTAGCAGCTGAGTGAAGCCCTCCTGGTGCCCTCTTCTGAACCACAGGCTTCCCTGAGCACTGAAGAATTGACTTCCAGCAGGAAGTGGATAAGTAGCATGCAAAGCATTCTCTCTTTCTTCTCCAAGATCTGTACCGAGTTGGATCCCCTGAGCAAAGAGACAGTGTTGGGCTGAGCAAGAGGCTTTGCAAGCTTGTTGTGTTAACGCTTTCTACCTCGAGCCGCTGCAGGCTGCAGGGCAGGAAGTGGCTTCAGCAGTGTGACACTGTTCTCTGGGTCAGGCCAGTATGGGTGTGGAAGTAGCTGGCCAGGGTGTCTGTGCCGCAGGCATGGGGCAGTCCCTGCCCTCCCCTAGGGGTGTATGAAATCTGAACCCTGACTCCAAGAGTAGGGATGTGTGTGTGTTTGCATGGAAGTGGAGGAAGTGGCATTTTTCAGGTGGCTCCACGTGAACTCTCAAACATTTCTACTCAGTCTCCTGTGCTACCTCCTTCCCCATGTGAAGTGGCATAAGATCCTTTCACAATTAATACTGTTCTTGATAACACAGCTGCAGGGAGGTATTTAAGTTTCTAGCTATGTTGATATCGTGAGGGTTTAGAAAGGGAGGGATGTCAGAATGTGAAAAATCCATATGCTACAAAAAATACTACCTAGAAAGTGATGTTTGATTGCCACCACAGTTGTGTGTGAGACAGAAATGCTGGTAGAGAACTGTGTAAGCCTCCCACTCTGTGTGTGAGAGAGGCCTGGCGCTGGCTTTCTGAATGCATCTGCACCCAAAAAATCTGCTCTGGGAATGTAGACTTACATGCAGCTGTGTAAGAGAACTTACAATCGTGTCACTTCTCTCAGCCTTCAGAGCAGTCACCATGATTGACTAATGAATAATGTAGGTTTTAGATGATGTATATATAAATCTGATTGAAGTACCAAGAGTGAACCATAAATAAAACATGGACTTAACTGAAGAATGGGCTAGTGGAGGACTCTTGTGTGGAATTCTTTAAAATATGCTATAACCAAGTTGTTGATGGAAGAGACTTGCTGGGATGAAGACAAATCAAGTTGGGGTGTCCTCAGCTCAGAAGAGTAGCCAGGTTCAATGTTGCATTTGAATCTGTTCTAGCACAGAACTGACTCAGTTGTGCTGTAGTTGCTAGAGAAGAGTTGGCTGCCTGGGAAGGTTTCTGGGGTCCACTCCACCTCCATGCCTGCTGAGGGCCAAAGGCTTCTGTAAATTGTGTGTGCCTCTCCTTGGTACCCAGTGGTTATTCCAGGGAGAGGTGTCCTTTCACCTTTCAGGCTGTCAAAATCCAGGTGGCTGGATAGCTGCTGCTCCTTGTGTTTCCCATCCCCAGTGGCTTTGCTCTGCCGGAGCAAGGACTGTCACGTGGAAGGAATTGGAAGTGGGTGTAATGGAAAGCTGCTGGAAACCTCTGGTTTACTCTGTTTACTCTTGGCACTGGCTTTGAAGACATGTAAATGAAAACTTTAAAACATGGCAAACTACTGGGAATTTGTAGTACTAACGTTAAATAAAAAACAATTTAAACAAGACATCTATGGGAGCTGGTAACAGCTGAGTTTATCCTAGCTCTGTTCAGTTGGTGTAACTCATCTTGGTGAACATGCGTGTGAATTCTGTGGATGTTGACACGTTAGCAAAAATAAGAATTGAGGATAAATTTGGATGTATCCCAGTCAATCATTACCAGTTGGGGTGCTGCTGTAAAGCAGAAGAAAGCTTTTGATGAAGACAGCAAAAAATACGAAGCGATTCCCATGAATGTGTTCTGTCCTCACACTTCTCTGAGAATTTCTTAATGCTGCAGGACAAAAAAAAAAAAGTGCATTTTTTTATTTAACTTCTGTGGAGACTGTGAAATAGGTTATGATTTATCCATCACCCAGCTCCCTGACAGCAGCTGAGAACAACAGCCCAAAGCACTTCTCTTGGTTTGGTACTCACCTGGTAACTTCCAACATAACAGTCAACACTAGGATTTTGTTGCTGGAGCTTGTTTCCCTTTGTTGTTTTTGCAGGAGCTCTCTGGATGGATTTTCTGTGACTCTTTTTCTCCCTAATAGAGTTCCTTTGCATCTCCCTTTGTATTTCCCCCCTCACTGCTATGATGTGTAGCAGGCTGTGGATCCTCCAGAAATGCAACCCCGTTCTGCTGGATCAAGGGTGAGCAGTTGCTGTGCAGGTGTCCTAGGAGGACTGGGAGATGGTGGCACGGCAAGCACTGGAGAGGTGATCCTTGCCCATCTCATGATGAAGTCTTGCTTCTGACCTCTGTGTGTCCCAGCACCAGTGAAGAGTTGAGTGCTGTCTGTGCAACAGACATCAAGCTGCTGAGATACTGGTAGAGCAGTAGATTGGAAAGGGAAAATAATGAGTGTTATAGTATGATGAAAGAATTTCTGATATGCATTGATGCTTAGGTAGGATTTGGTGATTCTCAATACACCCTTAAAGTATGAAGAAAATACTGTTTGGTCTTTAAGCAGGTGGAAATGTAAAGCCCTTCTAAAATTAGGAAGACTTTCTAATTAGAAAATTAGCAAGTTCTTTGCTGGTATGGTGGTTTGGTGGTTGTTTTTTTTTTTTTCAGCAAACAAAGCCTTATACTGGAAATAGCCACTGACATTCCTGCATGAACACTTAGTGTATTTCTTTAAAATAGTTTGTTTCATGTCACGGGTTTCTCCTGTCCTTGTATCCATGCCAGTCTTTGTGGGAGATTGCTACTATTTTAATAAGAAGTGTGAGTGTAGTCTCTGATGTTTGTGTGTGTAGCACCTCATGTCCCCTGTGCAGCAACAGGGCTTGTGCAATTACTGCTATAGATTTAGTGCACTGATACTCCAGCTTGTTGGCTCTGCACACCTGGCAGTCTATGAGCTCCTCTCAGAATCTAGGATCAGCAACAAAGGCAGAAAGCCTTGTTGGTAAGGATTCCCCCTTCCCTGGAAGATACATGGAGTCAACCAAGTGTGGCTGGAAAAACATGCTTCCTGTGAGTCCTTTAGGTATGTTTGATGCGAATTGTTCTGGAAGTTCTTTGTAACAGCAGCCTGAAAGCATAGCTGTATATGAGAACACTTCTACTGTACTTGATGCATTGCATTTTCTTGCTTAACTTGGCTCTTGTCAAGGCAGTCATTTCAATATTAAATACTGTAAATACTCTTCTGATGTTGTTTGGGAGGAGTGTTAAATTTAGAGCTATGTCAGGAGAATGAGCACAGAGGCAAGAGCTTCTGACCGCATAGTAAAAATAAGACATGAGCTTCACAAAGTGCTGGTATTGGGGGATTGTGAACAAAACTTGTCACTGACCTTTTAATTTTTCCCAAATGTGATCTGGTGCCTTTCTTCAAGATGTGTGGCTGTGTGTTTTAAGCACCTGTTCCTCTCTAGAAAAATGGCCAGCTACAGTATTATTTTTGGGGGTGGAGGTAGAAAGGAACTCTTCCTGCTGTTTTGCATTCTGCTGGCTTTCTACCACTGCAGGATCAGAGTCCTAAGTGGAGGTCTGGCACAGATGTTTCAGAGTTGGTAGGATTATTTTGATGGCTGTATGTGAACTACTCTGCACCTTAAGGGAAAGAAGCCTTTGCTCTGAAGACCAAATAGGCTTTGGCATTCCATGTACCTTGTCATGTCTTCCTCAAGATTGTTGCTTTTCTGTTTGGGAGCATCCAGCCCATAGAGGAATCCATGTCAATTCCTGCAGTGCTTCCAGCTATGCAAGAGTTAACCACAGCAGGCTGAATGGATCACTAAAGGATCTCTGCAAGCACTCAGCATTGAGAACCTGGGCCTGATGACTTCCTTCTGCTGCAGTGGTGGCAGTACTGGCTGAAGCCAAGACTGTTGACTAGGACTGGGCACTGGTGGAGCTGCAGCAGGTGGGAGATGCACTTGTCCCTGGATGTCATCTTGTTTTGCTGCAGCAGGCATACACATGCCAAGGAGCCTCTGAGAGCCAAGTACAACTCCACTCCCCTCCCTGAAGGAGGCAAGCACTTGGATATGCTGTAACCCAGGCTTCAGCTGAACTAGAAATTGTGGCACATGCCCAGCAAAGCTGCAGAACTTTGAGCGGGTGTCCTCTCCCTGGCCATGCTCAGAAGTGAAGTTGAGCTTCAGCTGCTTTCATAGCTTTTTACTTTTTCCCCTCCATAGAAAGCTGTGAATTAAGTCATTGTGCCATGAACCCCACAACTTTTCTCTCTCCACTCCTCCAGATAGTTGGACTTTTCCCAAGACAGCTGTACTTGCAAGAACAGTGTGAAGCACTACTGTCATTACCTGTGTGATTACGGTACAGAGGAATATCCAGCCATGAGAAGCTGGGTCCCCTTCTCCTGAAGAGCCTGCAGAGGCAGAATTTTGAAGCTGTTTGCCCTTTCCACACACTGATAAGTTAAGGTGGCAGGTTCTATACTTCAAATTTCTGAGTTTGTGCTCAGATGGAAGCATCTTTGTTTCAGTTGTAGCTTGATGGTTTGAAAAGGAGGCCCAAACTTGACACTAACCATCGCTGAAACACATCCTTATCCTCTCTAAGGAGTTCTGTTACCCTGACAAGCTTTCTCTCTAAAGACACGTAACAGGTAAGAATGGAAAATCATTTTATATGAACTTTGAAGCTGAGCCCCCTTTAAACATTTCATGTAGACTCATGGGTTAAAGCAGGTAACCAAGGGATTATATGATCAGTCTGTAATGCTGTCAGGCCTAAGCAACCACCCAGTTGGTTTAGGCCTGTGTTAGATCCCACCTTGGCACAGAAGCATCTACCCTGCAGTACCAGCTTACAGACTGAAAGCACTGGCCGAATGATTCCCCCTCTGCAAGGCAGGGAAAGGGAAAAAGCCTGATCTCCACTCACAGCTGCCCCTGTTGGAAGTGGAGTGTTACCCTATTTTAGCCACACTTCAGCAACAGCTAACTTGAACTTCACACAAGCTGTATTTTAAGATTTTATTCTGTGAACTCCATCCTGGCTCCTTAGTTCTCCTTCTCCTGCACAGTCTTTGTTCCACGCAGCCTACCCGTGCGACGGGCAGCGATGAGACCAACTTTGCGCCCAGCAGGAGCATCTCTCCTGATGGTTGAAGGCTTGCCAATGTGCTGATGGTTACCACCACCAAAAGGATGTTCTACAGGCTGTGGAAAAGGAAAACAAGCCATCAATATCATGAAAAACAGAAAGGAGTAATGATGTTTAACAGCAGTAAGGTGATTTAAGGGAACAAAAATTCTAACTGCTTCCTTTTTCAGACAGTTCAGTAACTGTCAAGTGTGCAGTTAGAGGGTAGGCTGTGAAGCTTTATTTCCAGATATGTGATATGGGAAGAAGCCTTGACAAACAAATCCCTTCTAAGCCATAAAAAAAGAAAGTGAAAACTCTTGACTGAAACCAGACTCACATTCATGGCCACACCACGGACACGTGGCCAGCAGTTCCTCTTTGCCTTGTACTTGTGATAGGCACGGCCAGCCTTCAGGATGGGCTTGTCAATACGACCTCCACCAGCAACAATGCCTGAAAAAGATTTCCAGGAATGAGAACGTGCAAATGTAACACACAAAAGTGCAAATGGAAGTGTTTAAGCACAAGAGTAATTTCCTAGTGTTCCAGTTCTAAGAATAAGCTTCTGAAGACCAAGCTCAAATGATTCCAGCTGTGTATTCAACACAGTCTTTTCCTCTCAACACTGGTACTCAAGCTACCAACCAGACATGAAGTCGTCTGCAAGGAACAAATACTTTACCATTTTTCAATTCATACACCCAGGACTGAGTTTAACACTTTCTAAAGCATTACCAGTTCTATTAGTAAAATTCTCTGGGTTGCATCAACAATAGTTTTTCAACTAAAGAAAGCATGAATTAAAAGAGCTCAGCAGACTTTCAGGAACTTTTAAGATTTAGTATCTAGTTATTTCATTATTTACTTAGTCAATTTGACTAGAGTAAACAGCTTCCTCACTTTAGTGTCTTCTACTCCGAGGCTGGCAAGTGTCACTCTCAAGAACTGGTAAAGCCTCTGCTTCCTGACAATGGTATTTTCATTTCTTGTCAGACCTGCCAGAGTACTTCACCCATCTGATGGCTAAGCACCTCCAGCACCAGCCCCACAGGCTCAGTTACTGTATCAAAAGCAGAAAACCATTAATGGCATTTTCTGTGTAAGTAAGTTCTTCCCAAAGGACTGCATATTTTACAGGCTAAGGAGTTCCACAGCAGCTGGAGAACAATGAGCATCTACTTCTCTGTCACTAGGTCAAGACATCTCTAAATTTAAGTTACTATTAACCACAAATAATGCAGGCCCCATATAAGTTAGGCACCTGTGCAGAATCCTGAGTCCTGCCTGTACATGATGCTATTTTCAAGACAGTTATCAGAAAGCAGGGCCCTGTTTGAAAGCTTGCTTAGCAGTACATGAACTTACTGACAAGTTTATAGCTGTTGCTCCTTACCAACAATAGCTCTGTTTGCAGAAGAGATCACTTTCTTGGAACCAGAAGGCAGCTTCACTCTGGTTTTCTTTGTTTCAGGGTTATGAGAGATAACAGTGGCATAGTTTCCAGAGGCACGGGCCAGCTTTCCACGGTCACCAGGTTTCTCCTCGAGGCAGCAAACGATGGTGCCTTCCGGCATGGTGCCAACAGGGAGAACATTGCCAATGTTCAGCTGAGCTGCAAAAAGCAACCAAAGCATCAACAGCTTCATCCAGGCTCCTGCACCTGATTTACTACTCTATTTAACATCAGCCTCTGGGCACAGAAGGGCACCACATCAGTGCTTCGGTATCAACAGGCATTTTTTATTGTTTGACTCGGGGAACTCCAAGTCAATCCAAGCCCTTGACAAAAACTGTGGTCAGGCTCGTTATTCAGAACAGCCTCCATGAGGAGATCTCACCTTCCAAGAAAAACAATCTAGGTTTGCTTGAAGCTAGTGGAAGCTACTGCTTTGTGAGGGCTCACAACTACACTTAAACATTCTGAACTTCATGTGTCCAGACAACATCTGCTGTAGCCTTCTGGAAGTGCCCAGGCAACCCCTTTCCTTCTAACGAAGGACTCGCCTTTCTTGCCGCAGTACACGAACTGGCCAGTATGGATACCCTCAGCAGCAATGAACAGCTCAGTTCTCTTCTTGAACCTGTATGGGTCACGGAAGGCAATCTTGGCAAGGGGAGCACCTCGGCCAGGATCATGAATGATGTCCTGTTGGAACACAGATGTGCTTTAGAACAGGCTACAGCGTTTGTCACAGGTTCTGCAGAAACTAGAAAGACTGGAAATGATTACTACTCAGGTAATTCTCACTAGGATCCTGCTTTCTCAGGTGTATCTTGAGTTCTCCTGACATGAATGAGCTGAAGCTTCACACATGTAAGAACACAACCTCAAGAATCTCATCACAAAATAATGACTCTGGATAAGTGTGCTGCTTGCAACTAACTGTGTCTGAACTGCTTCAATCCTGACAGTCTGCAGATATGAAAGGGTTTCTAATATTAAGTACACTGAAGCTCTTTCAATCCCTAAATGAGCAACCACTGACTTACTGTTTCTTTTACTCTTGGAAAACATGTCAGTTCTATTGCTGAAATACACTGAGAATCCAACACACAACCATCCATTTTGATTACAGGTGAAGCGAGTAAGGCTCAGGAGGAAGACTCACATGTTGTTACTGCCCAGTAGCAGAAATTTGCCTGCTGTTTTCAAACCTGCTGGGCAACTCTTCCCCACCCCCCCCCTGCCCTTTATCACATAAGTTTAAGCCAAAACCATTTACCTACTTCTTATCATCGAACTCAATTACAGTATCAAGAAAGTTCTTGCTACAGCCTGATGATGACCTTACTCCAACAGACTACAAAGAGGGCGAGATGTTCAGAGCATCTACCTAGCTACCCACTGGCACTGTTTACGGTCTAACTGACACCCAAAACCTGAAGCACTGTATCATACTCCAAACAAAAGCATTGCTCAGGATTAAGATGATGGATACTACTTAGTGTCTGCAAAGGTTTGTTTTGTTAAAGATGCAATTAGCTATGCGGACGACTCTTCCCACCCATGTTTGGTGAGGTACGGGGAGTTCTTGGGTGATATAAAAGCCTCCTCTTATCTCTACATTAGCAAAGCCCTAACAGACCATCATACTGCAGTCTACATGTTACCAGCTCCTTCCTTTAAATCCTGTCACACATCCAAAGTAGTTTAACGTTTCAAGGAACATAACTTATCTAACCCGAACATGAGAAGCCTGAATAAGAAACAGCAAAACGGCTTCCAGCTCTGCCGGCGGGGCCCAGTGCACCTGGGGAGGGGCACCCGCCGCCGGGGCCAAGAGCCCCGTTGCGAGCAGCTCGCGCCTACCTTGACGATGCCCTTGATGTACCCGTGCCTCTCGGCGAAGTCGACGGCGCGGAGTTTGGCCGGGCCCTTCCTGTGCTTCACGTGAGCGCGGAAAACAGAGCCCGCGCCCTTCCTCTGGCCCCGGATCACGCGACCCATGGCGCCCTAGGACCGACACTTGCCGTTAGCGCTGCCACCAGTGAGGTCACTCCTTTTCCCTCCCTCTCCCCCAATAGCCTCCGCCGCCATTAACGCCCTGCCTGTCCCCATCAGGCCGCGGCCCGTGCATCCCCAAACGCGCAAAGGCCCGGGCCTGCCTACCCGAGGGAAGGCGCGGGGCAGAGGCAGGGCAGAGCCAGGGCGGGCGGTAGCAGTGGCCGCACCACGGGCGAGGGGCTGATGGTGGCGGATAGAGGACGCGGCGGCAGCAGCCCTACCTTCGCTCCGGCCTGGCTTGGAAAGAAGGAAGTGGCAACGTCACCGCAGCGCCAAGACCGTTCCGGCGCAGGGAGGGCAGGCGACGGCGCGCTGCCGTGACGTCACACGGCGCCGCTGCCAGGCAACCGAGCTGCAGTGGTTCCGGAGGGGGCGGGGCAGGACGCAGGAGCAGTGACGTCAGGGCAGCTGGCGGGGCGGGCACTGGAGGTCTTTAGGGGCTGCCGGGGGCGGCTCCTTGGCTTGGGGGTTCGCGCCAGCTCCGAGGCGGGGCGGTGTCGGTATGGCCTGGCATTACCTACCAGCAGCACTGCTGTGCCACAGCTGTCCTCTGGTGCAGCTTCGAGTCCTGAGGTTTTGGCCTCAGGACATTTTCTCTGGCAACTGCAGCTGCTTTGTCTTAAGACATTACTGCCTTTCCCAGTCACCCTGCCTCTCTGCCAGGAGTTACAGCTGTTTGGGAAAGAGGAGTGGAGGCAGGGCCAGCGTTCTGGATTTCCCCAACCGAGGCCTCTTTTTCCACCAGAACTCAGGCTGTGCTGGAACTCAGGGAACTGACTCATCTGCTGCAGGGTTCTCTAAGGCCTGGCAGCAAGCACAGGGATGTTCAGATAACCCAGGCACGCCCTGTACATTGGCATGGATCTACTCTGCTGTACAAAGGCCAGAGGTCTAAGGCTCTTGGTGTGCATGCACTATACCTCCTAGATGCACATGCAGAAATCCGGGTGGAAGTCTGGTAGTGCTAAGCAAAACAGGGTAGGTTTCCAAAGCACAGCAGCCGCACACGACAGTCTGATACTTTAGCAGCAACTTCCTTTGGCTGCTTAAACTACAACACTCAGCTGAGGTGGCTGAGGCATGGCCTCACATCCTTGCTACCAGTGCAGTAACGTTCAGCAGTGGGGAAGCACCCACACTGGTGAGGAAGGCCAGGTTTCTTCCTCATGCATCACCTCATAGCCAGCAAATTTACTGGGATAATGCAGAAAGGATAAAAACCTACACACACACCTGATTCTGGAAAGGTTTTAGCAGAGTCATAGGTAAACTGCTGCAAATGCAATGCCCTACTTTCAGTGTGGAAAAAAGCGAAGGGTTTGTTGGCTTAATTAATCCTTTCATGACAGTCACAGACTAATTTGCTGAAGGCTAATTGCACTGTAAATAGCAAAAGGGATTGTGTTCTGCTTGTGACAGATGGCAGCCACCAAGGAATTTTGATGAGATTGCTTTTCCCCCTGGAGAGGAGGAAGAAGCAACAAGATTTCTCTAGGACCCTGCCTTGAGAAAGGAACCAAGAAGAAGGGAAGCCCCTAACTCTATCTGTGCATCTTTTGAAAGGGGAGGAAATAAATGATGGCTGTAAGATTCATAGGAGTGGTTTTTCTCAGGGAGGGGTATGCTACAATGAAAAAAATCCTGACCTCCTTCAGGTGGCCATGTACCTCTGTTTATGGTCTTGCTGACCTGTCTGGGGCTTTGCATGGGATTAGGAACCAACACGTGGACTCCAGCCAGGCTGCAGCTCATAGTTCTGGTCTGCAAAACTAACAGGCTTGCTAATCCCCAGCAAACACACTCACAGTGATCCCATTCCCACAGGCTGCTGCTCCCAAAGGAGGGCGCAAGGGCTAGAAGTCATCTGTTGCCACTGAAGTAAAGAAAGGGCCATGGAAAAGAGCTACCACACAGATTGCTGAAGGAGCAAAGCCTCACCTCCTGTTGTGCATCCAGAAAAACTCCCTGGACTCTGAGGAAAGGTCCTGTGCCTGCAATACCCTGTATCTAAAAGTAAAGGAGCCCTTTGTGAGGATCCCCTCATAGAAGCCCCCCCGTACCACCCTCAGCATCCTGGTGAGGTACACACCACTCACCTCTATTCAACTCCTCTGGCTTTTCAGAGGGGACAGAAATCCCTCTGCTGAGACACCATAGGCCTCCACTCCAGTGATTGCTCCTAAGATAAACACCTTTGCTCTCTTCAGAGGAATTTCTCCTGAAAGGACCAGCTTCTGTTTGCTGTCTTGAAAGAAATATTCTCCCTCCCCCTCAGCCTGTCTCATTCCTAAACCCCGAAGAGAGCTCCAAAATAATTACTTAAGCTTTCCCTTCTGCTCTTGCATGAAGCAAGTGAGGTCTCTGGCCTCATAACAACCACTCAATCATAACTAAATTGTAGCTCTACTCTAAACCTTCCCTGTAGATATAGCACTGAATGACCTGGAAGGAACCCTTACTATATACAGGGTTTCCTGTGTTTGCAGATTATAATTTGCCAGCCGAAAAAGTATGTAGAAAAGCCCTTGCCAGCAACCTAACCTGCACATGCAGCCCATGCTCTCTTTCGTGTTACTGCTTTCATGCATCAGCACAAGAAAAAGACCTGGCATGCCTCTCACTTTGGTAACACAGCATTCTCTGGGCTTACAAAGGCATGGCAAAGGCATGGCCCAGGGGGCACCAGAGGCTCCAGCTGTGCCACAGAAGCACGCGGGTAAGGTTGGAACCACATGCGGAGGAAAAGGTTCCAAGTGGATGGCTCTGTTTTCTTACCCAGAAGGGAGCTGACTTCTGCTCAGCCAAGCCTCTCCAGGAGGGTCGGGCTTTGCAAGCATTTTGTGTTATTTGCCATCTAATGACAGCCTGGATTTCTCTCGAGCAGGGAGACCCAGCGCAGCAGAGGTGGGAAGCCACAACCAAAACAACGCAATTGACAGTTTACAGATGGGTTTAGATATGCTTATTAATTAGGTTCTGGTGACCTCTAGAGGCCTGACTTCTGAGGATCTTTCTTGTTCCAGAACAATGAGCATGAAAACCTTTCTGCTGTATTTTAGTTTCAAACCAAGATTAATTTTAGCCTTAATGGAGAAGACATTGGAGAATAGTAACTGACAGTTATTCTCCTCCTCCCACGAAACACTGCAATAACAATTGCCTGTGTGCAGCAGCATCGAAGACTGCACAGTAACTGTTGTAGGTATTGTGGAGATTCTTGTTTTGCAAGACATTTTCTTTGTGCACTGTCAACTAAGAGACGAGCTACTTTTCCTCCATTATCTCTAATGATCTATTCAACTAATCACTGATCCTGCAAAAGCTGCCCACCTATCTGGTGAGGTAATTGGGTTGCTTACATGCATGTAAATCGTGTGAGCTTAAGACACAGGTGTTAGACATGCATTAGGGCATCTTTTTCAGACCACAGCCTTTGTGGAGCAGTCCTTGCAAGGGAGTGATCAAACACTGTGCTAGTCCTGTCAGACTGGAGCATGACCATGTTTTCTGAAAACTTATTTTTGTCTGGGAACAGGGAAAAATTGATAACCCAGCAGATTCAGGGATACACTGTCCATGGGAAAACTACCTCCTAGCTGTAGTGTAAAATAATCATAGAATTCCGTGCAGAGAAGAGCAATACAAGAAAATACCTGAGGAAAAAATGTGTTGTTTTAGTTATACATATGGATAAGCTGGGTTTTTTTTTCTTAAGGAGATAAACAATAGAGGCAGCTGATGGAGAAGGGGAGAAATCCACTGAGCTAATCTTCTTTCTTCTTGAGCAGCTGAGATATGGGATTGAAACCATACTTAGGAAGTAAGAGAATTGGAAGGAGAGGCAGAAGACAAGTGAGACACTGGCCAAAGAGGCAGTTAACTGAGACTTACAGCCATAGAGAAGCTTAGCAAGAAAAGGTTAGCAAAGCTGGAGGAGCTGAAGCATATCTGTAGCTATGTGCAGCTCAGAAGGACTTTTAACAAACTCGCAAGCCTACAGTGATGTGTGGGAGACCTTCTAAAGATTTCTAATTTAAGAACACCTAGCTGTACTTCCAGATTTAACTATTAGTTGCTTTTCCTACCCCCCAAAATTGTTTTTCTCTTTGCATTTCCTAATGGACCTTCTACAAACACTTTAATGGCAGCATTTGTTTGGTGACAGTGTCCCTGGAAGCTATAACCAGGGTAGTTTGTGCATCCAGCTTAGAAACCAAGCAGAATAGTACAGGATTTTTTCTTGCTTGATAGAAGTGACTAATTGGAGAGGAAAAAAAGTGTATGTTTTGTTGTTTTTTGTTTTCTTGTGGCATAGATTGAGCAGAAAATGGTTAATTATCTGTGTCCTTGCAATAATAATGAGACCATCGAAGGAATGAACATCTGTCTGTAGGAGGGACTGGGCCAAAACATCATTGTTTAGACTAGTAGAAGCAGCTCTAGATAGGCCAGACCAGTGCAAAACAGAGTTAGATAACTTTTTTAGGCATGTGTGAAGAGTTAATTGTTTATGTTAAGGTGGAATCAGGGGATCTGTACCTCCTGAGCATCCCCAGATAACATAGAAAGGGAGAGGGACCTTCTGTGGCTGGGAGGTAGGATAAAAGGAGCTTCATCCTTCAGCAACAGGAGAGGCCTCACAGGTGTAATGCCCCAGGGAACTCTCCCTTTATTCGAATAAACATAGGGAGCCTCCCTCTGCCTCTTGGGACGAATTCATTCATTATTTTCAAGACGTTTTTCTTTACAATGATGGATGACTTTTTTTAAAAAGAAATTTTAATGATTTTCTCTTGGGTTTTTTTGTTTTTTTTTGTTTGGGTTGGGGTAGGTGCTTAATCTTTTGCTTTAGTCTTGCTTTTTTTGCCAGGTAGGCAATAGAGCTGAAAGGATTTCATGCCTCAAAACAGAAAGCAAAAAAATCTCACAAAGTTATGCATTCTGCTAGCATGGAAGCAATCATAATTCTGGACAAGGGATGATGCTGAAATTGTAAATAATGACAGTGAGAGATTTCAGTCCTAGCTATTTTTGCCTTTAGAAATGTTTTTCATTTCAAAAAAGTCGTTAGTGCTTGAGCTCAGCCAAAACTGGCTCATGAGACTAACCAGGATTTCTTAGCATAAACTCTTCTTAAAAGGATACTGTCACCTCCCAACTAGTCAGCTTTTCAGAAGAACATTAAAGATGTTTCAGTACATGAATCTCTGCATTTGATGCCTCTACTTTGGTCACAGTAGGTTAATTTTTTTCCAGTGCTTTACCTTGCCTTGTTGCAGAATCAAAGGCTCCACACAAGCTCAGGGAACCAGAAAACAGCAAGGAATCAGTGAAGCTGAGATCCTGAAAGCACTGTCAAAGCTGAAAATAAATCAGGGGAACTAAACAAAGAACTGGAAAGGTCTGTCTTCGCTTATTAATTTTCAGTTTCAGGGATTGTTTGGGAAAGAGAGAAAAATGTCAGGTAAATATGTCCCTGTAATATAACATTTAATTACAGACAATACTGCAATAAAAAGAGGAAAGGTGGGGAAAAAATGACAAGTCTCTTCTGATATTAAGGCATTTAAAAAGGAAAAAGATTTTTAAAAAGAAAAAAATTCAGATAAAGCAGGAGGGCAGCATGTTGTGGAACAGTCATACAATACAGTTCCTTTGTCTTGGCACTTTAAAACAGAAGTTCATTAAGAATATTATGATCCAGTGCCATGAGCTGCTGGAGATGGCTCCAGCAGGCCCAACTGGGAGACAAGTTCCTCAGATCATCAGACAAGAGTTGTACAATTTCGTAGTGTATTTTACTATATCACATTTGTTTCAGCAGCCATATGCTGCCAGTGGAATTTGTGCAGCTGGGCCCTTTTTCTTCCAGGAACCCTAAATGATAGCAAAAAAAATCTTTAGGTAAAGGTAGCGCCGTGAGGTTATGGCCTGAGATGGTAGAACAAGGTATCAGCCGAACAGCTGATACCTCTAGAATTGTCCTCTAAAATTGAAGCTGCTAGAGCTTAAGCTACACTGCTTCTGCCAGGTTTATTTCAGTATTAGCTGTATAACAAGCACCAAATCTGAAAAAAACCCTCTGTCTTTCTGATTTAGCTCCATTGTCATTTTGCCCTCTTTCCTCATAAGAGGGAATTCACACCATTAAAATACCACCCAAGAATCATTTCCTACGTGAGTGGAAGGCAGGGGTGAGTGAAGAGGCAGAACTGCAGACAGAGGAGCAGATACATCTGCTGCTTAACTCCTTATACTCTCCAGCCCCTTTTTAGGAAACTCCTTAACAGACAAACACTGCTGCCACACTTCTGATGCTAGATTTGCATGAACATAAATCTGGCCAAGACCTTTGTTTGGCCTTTTCTCACCTTCTGTGCTTGCTTGAGAAGAGCTGCAAGGAAAGCCCTAAAAACCCAGCCACTGCCAGGCCCTGCTCAGTCCAACACCAAATTTATTCCAGATGAAGAGGTTTGGATGTGGTAATCCAGATCATCCATGCAAGATGAATTTTGTGCATAAATGAGCATGCGTATGAGCCTGTCATTATAGGCTCATACCACATAACTAGATATCTAACATTAGACAAGAAGTAGGCAGAAACACCCTTTGGAGGTGCTTGTATACCCTGTTGACTCAGGAGGATGACTAACCTCCTTGCTGGTGCCTACAGTCAGGCTGGGCATGCTACCCCTCCCACTGTGCCAGACCCTCACTGTGCAGTTCTCCATGCACAGCAGGCAGCTCACATGCTACGTGTACATCACTCCTGATGTCTGATGATATCTTCAGACACAATTGTAAAATAGCTATTTGGAAATGGCAGGATTTCTTAAAAAGACAGCCTAACTTAAAGCTTGGGACACAACTGTTCTCAGGTTTCTTCTTCCCATTTTTCTTTGTAGCTGCCCTCATTGTTCTCTAGCATTTGGCACTGCTGTAGAAGTTGTTGTGCCACAGTGTTGCAAAAAATAAGATACCCTTCTGCTGTGTTTTATGCTTGGTCCGTGCGTGAAGGCCAGAATTTCTATCCTGCAATGGCAAAGATTTAATGTTTCCGAGATATTCTCTTCTACAGCTTAAAAAAAAAAAAAAAAAGGCCAAATCAAATCTAAAAGAATTTGTTAAGGAAAATATATTCCAGCTTTAATGACACACTGGGATTTTGTTTAGGTTTCTTTATTATCATGAGTCATGGTGCATAGAGTTCACATGCAGTTACTCCTGAAGTCACCTGTCTGCCTTATTTGAACTTTGGGAATAGCAGCAATGCCAATATCCTTTGGTGCCTTTGAGGGAGGACTTGAGAAGTCTAGAAAGACAACAATGTTGTGATACCCTAATAAGCAACTTGTTGCTTTTTCACCCATTGGCTAGAAAATAAAGGAGTAGGTTCTCTAGGTGAGCCCTCTCCACATAAACACCTTGGCATTGCTAGTGCTGGCACCACTCTGCTGCTGTCAGCAGCAGTGAAATTTCTCTTTGGGATGCTCTGACTAAAGGATGTCTTGTTCTGTACCTGTCTGGCCTGTCTTAAGCAGAAGGGAGCCATTCACAGGTTGAATCAGCAGAGCTCTGCTAGTGCTGGTAGTTCCACTGCTACTTTTATTCCTAGAACTGTACTGATCAGAAATCCCTTCAGAAGGGCTAGCGTGAATGGAGCGCAAAACCAGCTCCATACCCCATCTTTGCCTTTCAGCTAGGCCTTACAGAGAACTCAAAACAAGCAAAGAGACTTCCACTGTTCTCATTCATCAGGTGGGTTTCCTGCAGTGCACCTCTGCAGCCCTGCAGATAGACTCACAGTAAGAGAGGGGTGGAAAGGGAGACAGAAGTCTTTCCTGTTTCAGTAAGTGCAATGCCCATTCTTACAGTTATAAAAGGGCAGCATGCAGTCATCTATATAAAGAATGTTCTTCAGATGGGTTATGTATAACTCCCTGATGGCAAGGGTATCAAATGAAGGTCGAGCATCAGAGACCTTTAGGCTATTACAAAATATGACTCATGGTTTAATTAACTGCCTGTCAGATTTTCCATTATGAAACTTTAACCACAACCCATATCTGCATAACACCAGCACCTGCAGAAGTATCAACAAACAAGTGGTTATGTATGCATTTGCACTAAAGTGGGTCAGGAGATGTGCTGTAGTACCAAGAGAGCTTTTTCTGTGATTACAAACTGTTATCTAAGGAATGAAAATGAGTGAAGGAGGGGAGAGGGAGAAAAGTCTATGGTAGTAAACCAGACTGTTTTAAAGTACATATTTTCCAAAGGTTCTGCAAGATAAATCTGTACAGTTCAAGCATGTCAGATGAATCAACTTAAAGATCCCCCTCTGCAGAATATTATTTTGGCCATGACGAGCATCAGTTCTTCCTAATCCAAGCATTTGCTTTTCCAACTCTACATGCTGGTAGAAGTGAAAAAGCATCTATTCCTGTTCTGAAAAAGTAGTATTTAAATACTAAACTGAAAAAGAATCAATTGGGGTTTTGTTTTAAAAATCAGTAAGAAGATTTAGCCATTTGGTAGAAGACCCCATATGTCTCTCAGCATTCATCACATCTGTCTGTTTGGAGGTGGCTGTGAATTCAAAAAGGCAGAAAGTGTTCTCTGATGATTCACCACAGGAAGTGGGGCTTCTGACCTGGGCATCACCCATTTGTTGTCTCCACAGGTGAGATTCAGCTCACCTAATTTTAGATGTCTATAATTTCTATCTCTTCATCTGAACCTGTTGCCCCATAGGCACTTTAAATGTATGTCTTACCTAATCTGTTTTAAATATCTACCTTAAGATGAGATGATTCATGACCTCAAGAGTGTCTTCTTTTCTGCTGTGGCTGTAATAGGGGCCTGAGGTGACTAACCTGGCTGAAGAGCCTTCCATGTAGCCTATGATTCTATGATTCTATGATTTACAGCTGATCAGATGAAACCTACTTGAATGTTCTGCCTCCACAGGGCTGGTAACTTACGGGCAATGAGTTGGTTGCTATTGCAGTGCTTTGTCTGTATCACAAAACAAGCATCCTAGCAGGCTGAAACAGGCTAGAAGCTACTGACTAAAGAAGAAATCTGATCCACTTAGCTAAATTTCATCACTACATTATCTTCTTGCCTCTAGAGATGTTCCAGTTAGTGATGGAGTTCTCAGTCCTCCTATGACTGTGACATCTAATCTGTGAAGACAGAAGTCTTCATTTTCATGCCTGTTATTCCAGCTCATTTCATAAACACCATGTTCATGTCTATGCTATATGTTGAACTGCAAGGCACAATGAAAACCAATTCAGTCTCAAGAAGTGAAGTCTGAGGAAAGGCAAAACAGCAGCACACAAATATATATAAAAAGCAACTGCAAAGAGGAAGGAATTAAACTACTCTTCCTGTTGACTACAAATAGGCTAAGAAGTGATGTACTTATAGTACAGGGAGACTTAAGTTACCCCCAAACAAGGTGGCATTCAACTACAAGCCATGCACACACTTTTTAGAGCTGAATGACAGCAACCTACCATCTTCTAGATAAAGGGGAAGAACAGCTGCTGTCTCACAGAAAGGCAGCAGCAGCTCCTGCTTCCCTGCAGGCATTAATCCAGCTGCCTCTGAAAGGGCTCGGAGGGTTACAGCTCCTCTGAAAGGAGCTGGGAGCCCTCGGCTAGCTAAGCAGCTTTTGAGTCTCAGCATGAAGCTGTGTTTCCTGCCTCACAGCTGAGGAGCAGTGGTTGTGGTGACATGCAGGCAGCCCAGTGCCCTGCCTTTTAGGAGAGACCAGAGCTACCAGGGCTGGGAGCCCTCCCCTGGTTCTGGAGTTGCAGTTGCTGTTCTGGACATCCAGTCTGATGAGCACCTGTCCGAAGTGGATGGACCTATTTAGCCTTAAAGCAGTGTCATGGACTAGATGTCTCAAAACCCTTTTACCTTAATATGATTTAAATTGCAAGGATGCAATGTGTCACCTGAAGCCTAAGCTAACCCTCTTACGATGGAGTGGCCCAGAACTCTGGCTGCATGACCTGCACTGCTGACTAAAGTCAGCAAAAGGAACAGAGTAGTCTTTGGTGAACCAACCTTGAAAAAAGGCTCTTTCCTTCTGACAGGATCTTTTTTCTGATGCCATCACAAGAGATATGACTGGAAGATTTTGCAGCTGGGTGCTACTGTTTACCACTACTCCTTCCTCTGTAGGAAATACTCTTCCAACACTGTATTAACAATGTAGGAAGCATCCAGAGTGGAGGGGACATGATTTTGTTTAAAATAAAAACTGAAACAAACCAGGTTTTACTCAGCCACATTCACAGTCTTGCACTCACAGGTACAGTCACTAGGCACTAGGTCAGTATGTTTGAGCCTTCCATCCAGTATCCAGGCAACATGAAAATTCCTTGCAGATAATTGGTCCAGGATCTGTTGGGATGTCAGGGAGAACAAGGGATGCCAGCTTTCAAGTCCTCCTCTTGTCTCCTGGATTATTCTTGGATTGGTGACCACACACAGGGTTTGGCTATGTTTCTGTATCTCTTTGGAACTGGCAGTACCTCCATCCTGTCCCAACTCTGGTACTCATCAAGGCTAATCCCTTTCCCTCTAGTCCTGCAGGTGGGTGCCCTGCAGCCAGAGAGCCCTTCCCCTACCCAGTGCTCCTGCTGATGCCTCCACACCCAGGCCTTCCCATTCCTTCTCTGTTCACAGCTACATGAACCTTTGTGTTACAAGTCTACACCACAGCTACAGCGCAACAGCCAAGGGGACACATTGAGGACAAGAACAAATGGCAAGAGTTGGGAACTGCCTACCCCAGTACTGCTGCTGAGAGAAATGTTGAAGAACAACAGCCTCCCAAATGTGAGTAACCTAGGAAGGCCATCCAGTGCAGCAGGCCTGTTTTTGTTTTGAAGTTAGAGGAGGGCTACCAGCTTTGAAATTACTTTTTCATTTTATCCTGCCACATAGATTGCTTTAATTATTTTAAAATTTATCCATTGGTCCAAAGAGTTTTGTAGCTGCTGCTACAAAGGCTTCACTAGAAGTATATAAAAGGTTGCATGTGGTTCTTATTTTCACATTATTCCTCCAAATCAGTAAGATTCTGTCTTTTGATGCCTAAAAACATCCCTGGAAACGTGGGAACTGCTTAGATGCAGCATTTAAATGTTACGCTATTAAAGACAGATCTCTGATACTACTGAGAGATATATAACATTGCTTTAAAATTATTTTTCATTCCCTTTGCTAATCTGTGGCTGGACAACATTAACTTTCTATTTTTCATTGTCCTGCCAGAGCATAATATGGACGAATCACAAAGATACGGAATGTGGTCTTAGTCTCATAGCTAGTTCTGTAGGACAAGAAACAAGTTTTTAAGACTGCAACCTAAGAATTACATCCACGGTAGGATTTATTTTTTAGCACACTCTGGCTTTCATGGCCTAAGTCTAAGTTGCCTTACCATGAGTAAAATACCTTCTTCCCTTAGATGTAAGCCCATAGTTCTGTAGGATGGGAAATCTCCTTGTTAGGATGGCTGGTGCCATAGGGCCTGGTGGCAGTTTCAAAACAGATCAGGAAACTCCAGTACCCAAGGCCAGTGTCTATCAGCTTTGGCTAAAAATATTCTAAGAGTCTGCTACAACTTCATAAACAGTGTTGACTTTACAACCCAGACACACTGCATGGTGGGAATTGGGAATGCTGCTTTCCTAATGTACAGCAATGCTCTCAATACTCAAATAGCTATATATCTAGCTGTTTTGAGGCTAACAGTGTAGCCTTTCAGAAAGCCTACAGGATGAGGCTTTGCAGGTGAGGAACCAACAAATTTGGGAATCCTGCTAGGAGTGTACAAGCACCCAGCAGTGTCAGGTTTTAAGAAGTTGTGTTTAAGCCCATCAGCAAATACTGAGTTTAACTGACAGTGAGCAGGATTTGTGAGGATTCCAGCGTTAGCTTAATGCTTGACTCAAGTACTCATTAGCTGCTCAGCTTCCTCCAGCCAATTGTCTCTGAGTCAACTGCAGGAGAACAAAAAGTGAAACTGAGAATACATAGTCCTGCCTAATGCGCACGGTAACTTAATAACAAAGGGAAACCTGATTTCCTAAACACTGAGCACTTGGGTGCCTGCAGCAGAGGACTCCAACTTTGCAATTTGCTCTGCCTTGGCTATGCTACCTGGAAGCATGCTGCCAGTGTGACACAGTATGACACGCAGAAGTCCCTCTCTACTAGTCTGTCATCAAGGCAAGAGTGCCCAGTGGCTTTCCTGACGGCAAGATGAGGAAATAAAATACTGTCATACCTGCAAAACCTGTGCAGTGAAGGATTTATTAATGTAATTTCCTAGCGCATATGAATTATATGAAACACTTCTCTTATTTAGAAAAGCATTGCAGATGCTGTAGGGATGTAAACATGGCAGAACTGTTTAGAATTTAGTATTGTCTGCAAAGTTCTAAGAAGAAGAGGAATTAAAAGATTTATTTGAAGTTTGCTTTCAAAAAAACCAAACTTTAAGCCCAAATTCAACAATAGCTTCTATAAAAATAAGGATTTTTTGGTTTGTTTATTTTTCTTTTAACTGTCAAGCAGTCTTGATGAACACACCTGCAGGCATTTGATATGAATAGGTGCACCTGGGGAAGACATACAGGTATAAACCTTTAATGCTGGGCCTGTAGCTGCCTACAGAAGTATTATGGAAGACCAGAGTAGAAGGATGGTAATTGTTTTGTCTCAGGACAAATGCTGTCCTGGTTTGTCTGTGAGAAGGAGTATGTGTTGCTCATTCAAGGATATGTTTGTGGATGTTTAATCTTGTGAGGCTTAATTTCTGGAATTGAAAGACCTGTCTCTAGAGACTTGACTTTAAAGGCAGTTACGTGAAAGAATTCTGTGTTGAGGAAAAACTAGGTAGAGATAGGTGCTCTTATGTTCAAGGACTAGGTAAAGATAGGTGCTTTTATGTGCAAGGACTGTGGAAAAGTTTTGTCTTGCTTTTAAATCCTTCAGTGAATCTAGCCATCCTTCTGGAGTTCAAATCTTCCTTATACTTCCTGCTGGAAGAGACATGAGCCCAAGGAAGAGGGAAAGGGAGGAATAATTGCTATGTGTGGATCAAATAACCAAACCCCATGCCCTTTACTTTGTGACTTAATGGATTTGGAGGCACCTGGATCCTGTAAGCATACCTGTAAGCCAAGCCAAGTGACCCAAGTTCAAGGAAATGGCTCTAGTATTTTCCGTGTCAGCAGGCTGTGATGTGATGGAAGAGTATGGGGTGTTTCTCTTTTTGAAAAGTGACAGGTAGCTTCATGCTTATTATTTGACTGGCATTTCACAGGCTAACAGTAAATGTAAGTCCTAATGAGCCCTAGGTGAGGCTTTTTGCATTTATATAAGGGGATGGTTTGGTAAAACTGTCACTACAGTGGAAAACAGGGATCACCTTTGGCATTTCAATAGAGCTGATGGCTAAAGAAGGCTTTGGGGAAAAGATGAGTTATCTGTAATAATCAGCTAGTGTTGACCACCACCACCAGTGTTCTGGGACGAGCAGCTCGCAGTACGTGCCACTGGACAGAAGGCACAGTGCATCACTTCATAGTCCAGCCAGAGGAACAGTTAATGTGTCTGCAACAGGGTGCAAGGTAGCTGAGCTGTGATAGCACAAAGTGGGCGAGTGCTTGCCTGGCAAAGGGCGAGGTGACAGAACCTCTTGGGAATCGTGTGGAAACTCATGCTAGGATGCAGTGGGGCCTGCAAAGGGAAGGAGCTGGAGTTCCTGCCCTGCAAAAGCACTGTGTAAGCACCACTGGGCAAGGGGCAGATGCAGGAAGCCAGTGTATTAATAAGTGAAGCAGCCCCTTCCCTGCTGACTCCAGTCCCACCTCTCGCAACAGGTGGCATTCAAGACAGGTGGGCCACAGAGTGCCACTACTAGCGCCCTCCTCCTTCCCTTGCCGCGCTAGACCCGCGCGCCGACAGCTCCCCGCGCCTCCATTAGGACCTACGCCACTTGTCGGTGCAATCGTACAAGATGGCGGCAGACGCCAGGGAGGTCACCCACGTGACCTCGAATCGGACTCCTTCTAGAGACAGCTGCGCGCCCTACGGGATACTCTCGCGAGCAGGCCGAACAAAAGGAGACGAAGGCGGCAGGGGTTGTCGAGATCTCGCGAGACCTCGTGGCCGCTCTCCCCCTGCGGAGAGTGGGCTGCCGAGGACGGGGGGAAGCTCGCAATATCGCCGGCAAAGCCCGGAAGACCCAACCCATGCCGCACGGGTCTGGCGCCCGAAGTCTCGCGACATCTCCCGAGCGCCCCTCATCCCAGAACTGAGATAAGGAGGCCTACGCAGGTCTCGCGATAGCCCTTCCCCATTGGCGCAGCGCGGTCAGTTTCTCTCGCGAGAACACGGAAGGGGAGAGGGGGGGTGGAGTACTCGCTGATGTCAGCGAGCACCGCCTGGCAGGCGTGGGCGGGGACTATATAAAGGCCGAGGCCGAGGCGGGGGGGCCCCTCAGTCAGGAAAGCGATTCGTGGGGACGAGCGGCAGCAGTGGCGAGTTCCCAGCCAGACGAATCTGCGTTTCTTGAGGCGGAGCGGGGCACCCCGAGACGATCTCTCGTTATGAGTCATGTGGCAGTGGAAAATGCCCTCGGTCTAGACCAGCAGGTGAGAAACAGCCTCTGGAATGCGGACGACGGGGCAGGCCGCTCCGTTAAGCGGAGTGTGGCGGCGGCCGGGCCGGAAGGAGAGGCGCAGAGGGGACTTGGAGGCTTTTGAGTACGTGGGACAGGGATGGTAGGAGGAACAGTCGAGATGGTTAATGTGTGACTTGCTTCGCGCNTTTGTTTTGGCGCCCCCGTCTACTGGAAGGGACTGGGGGAGGGGGCGGTGACGGCTGCCTTTGTTCGAGCTGCGTCAGTAGGGCCTGGCAGCAGCCTTTCACGCTCTTTACTCCGGTGCCGGGCCTCGGTGACGCAGTTGGGCCTGGACGAGGAGCGCCTCAGCCGGCGTTTGAGTCCGAGCGGCTCTCGGGCCCGCCGTGTTATC